>RPOG01001982.1:82500-113961 GCA_008086565.1 Thalassoma bifasciatum
TCCACAGTCTGAAGTTTGAGCTCTAGATTCATGAAGTTCAGGAGGAAAGTGACAGTTTTTTAACTCTTCAGACTTTAGAGATGAACTTTAAGGTTATTCAGGTGGAAGTGTAGAAAGGTCAGACTCAGGTGAAGCTGAGGTCAGGTGAGTTCAGGTGAGTTCAGGTGAGTTCAGGTGAGTTCAGGTGAGTTCACAGGAACAAGATCATAACCTGGACTAACTTTACCTGGACTAACTTTAGCTGGACTAACTTTACCTGGACTAACTTTATTTGGACTAACTTTACTTAGACTAACTTTACCTGGACAAACTTTACCTAGACTAACTTTACCTGGACTAAATTTATTTGGACTAACTTTACCTAGACTAACTTTACTTAGACTAACTTTACCTGGACTAACTTTATTTGGACTAACTTTACCTGGACTAACTTTACCTGGACTAACTTTATTTGGACTAACTTTATTTGGACTAACTTTACCTGGACTAACTTTACCTGGACTAACTTTATTTGGACTAACTTTACTTAGACTAACTTTACCTGGACTAACTTTATTTGGACTAACTTTACTTAGACTAACTTTACCTGGACTAAATTTATTTGGACTAACTTTACCTAGACTAACTTTACTTAGAGTAACTTTACCTGGACTAACTTTACCTTGATCATCTTTATTTGGACTGACTTTACCTAGACTAACTTTACCTGGACTAACTTTTCTCTGGACAAACTCAACAAGGGCAAATTTCTTCTAAACTGCTTTTCTTATCTGAAGCTTCTTCATCTGAACTAACTTAAACTGGACTGTCGAACCTAACCAACTTTTTCTTGACTAACTTTTTCTAGACTAACTTCATCTGGACAAACTGTGTCTGAAATCACTTTAACTAACTTTTTCTGAAGTTTTATCTGGACTTATCTTAGACTGGACAAGCTGCAAAACTGGACTAACTTTGATGGAAACTAACTTTATCCAGACTTACTTTATCAGGACTAACTTTATTTGGACTAACTTCATCAGAAACAACTAAATATAGACTAACTTTTCTCTGGACAAACTCAACCAGAACAAATTTCCTCCAGACTCATTTATGTATTTGAACTTTCTTAATCTGAGCTAATTTTAACTGGACTATATAGACCTAAACCAACTTTTTGTTGACTAACTTTTTGTAGACTACATCAATCTGGACCAATATTAGCTGAACTAACTTTATCTAGACAAACTGTCTGAAATAACTTTACTTCAACAAACTGTTTCTGAACTTTTATCTGGACTTATTAAGAACCAGACTGGCTGTAAAACTGGACTCACTTTAATCTGGACTAACTTTATCTGGACTAACTCTATCTGGACTAACCTCTCTCTCTCTCTGTTTTCTAGCTCCAGTCTTTGTTTGTTGTTTTATGTGAAGCTGTTGCAGATGTTATATTAAAAAAAACCTGTTTGCAGTTTTTCTGGCTTTTTTATTGTGATGTGACTCATTTTTAGAGTTTCCCTCTAAATGTTTTTCATTAAGTCAGTTTCTGTTTGTTCCTCCAGAAGCAGCTGATCCTTCTGGTTCCTCTTTGTTCTGTAGTTAAATTTGGACCATGAAATCTTTGGTGCAGTTCAAGAACTAGGGCTTCTGAAAGTGGGGGGACCGGGTGTGATGGAGGTTTTTGTGTCCCTGTAGTGTCCTAACTCGGTGTGATGGAGGTTTTTGTGTCCCTGTAGTGTCCTGACTCGGTGTGATGGAGGTTTTTGTGTCACTGTAGTGTCCTGACCTGATGTGATGGAGGTTTTTGTGTCCCTGTAGTGTCCTGACTCGGTGTGATGGAGGTTTTTGTGTCACTGTAGTGTCCTGACCTGGTGTGATGGAGGTTTTTGTGTCCCTGTAGTGTCCTGACTCGGTGTGATGGAGGTTTTTGTGTCCCTGTAGTGTCCTGACTCGGTGTGATGGAGGTTTTTGTGTCCCTGTAGTGTCCTGACTCGGTGTGATGGAGGTTTTTGTGTCCCTGTAGTGTCCTGACTCAGTGTGATGGAGGTTTTTGTGTCCCTGAAGTGTCCTGACTCAGTGTGATGGAGGTTTTTCTGTCCCTGTAGTGTCCTGACCTGGTGTGATGGAGGTTTTTGTGTCCCTGTTTTATCTTTACCCATGGTGTATTGGAGGTCTTTGTGTCCCTGTAGTGTCCTAACCTGGTGTAATGGTGGTTTTTGTGTCCCTGTAGTGTTCTTACCTGGTGTATTGGAGGTTTTTGTGTCCCTGTAGTGTCCTGACTAGGTGTATTGGAGGTTTTTGTGTCCCTGTTTTATCTTTACCCATGGTGTATTGGAGGTCTTTGTGTCCCTGTAGTGTCCTAACCTGGTGTAATGGTGGTTTTTGTGTCCCTGTAGTGTTCTTACCTGGTGTATTGGAGGTTTTTGTGTCCCTGTAGTGTCCTGACTAGGTGTATTGGAGGTTTTTGCTCCCAGTCAGTTCAGAGCCAGTTTCTCACGAACCCTTGCTGAGATCGACTCAGCTGCCAGAGAAAACATCAACACGACTCGAGGGGTCAGATCTGTGTCTTGCTGGACCTCAGCTGTACCCCCCCCCCCCCCCCTTCATCATGTCCTGTTGTTGGTGTTGTTTCTCTCTAAGTTCCCTGGGTTCATTTTCTGTCACACTGAACTTCCTCTCTATCAGTGTTTTTGCTTTGAGAAGAAACTTTTGCTGCTTGAGGACTTTATTTCTAAAGCTTTCTTTAACTCAAACTCATGTTGAACGTGTTCTTGTTCAGAATTGATCAGAAATGTTTGAATCCATGTTCATCATTAAGAAGCTGTGAAACTGAACACACAAATAAATGTACTTTACTTTCTCTCAAGATTCAGATTTAACACATTCAACATGTTAAACATCTGCTAATGAAGCACAGACCATAGAGAAAGCAGAGTTAGCTTCATGCTAACGTCTATGGGGAATTACAGTGATATGCTAGTGGTTAGAAAACATGGATATAACTTTGGTTTTTTAAATCAGAATTTCAACTTTCATCACAGTTACTCTTTGTGAACAATACTGAAACATTTAAATGTGAAAATACTAATGTTTTCAAAACAGGAAGAAACTTCAGCACAACTACGGCAAGCTCAAGGTTCCAAACAACTCAAAGCGTTGTTCGGTGGAACTGCTTTAGTTAATAAAACACAACAAAACTACACATGAACGTCACATAACATGAGATTTTTACTGTTTTTTATCCATTTACATCCAGAGAAATCTAAATCCAGTCACCAACATCACATTATTTACTCATAAACTCAATAAAATGTTGAGACAGAAAACATGTTCAAATATTTATTAAATTTACAAAGTGCAGGAAAATAAAATCAGTTTAACATCTTTACAATTCAGAGCAGATGGAGCTGAAAACTTTTCTAGAGTTAAAAAGTTAGATAAACCTTCAGGAAACACTCAGAGGAAACAGTTTTTATGTGTTAAAGCTTTGACCAGTGTGTGTGTGTGTTTGTATTTAAGTTAAGTGTTTGTACCTGCATTTTTATGAGTCTGTGTGAGCGAACGGTGGAACAGCTGTTGGATGAATTCCTAAAGAGGTGTTTGGCATGCACTCAAGTAAGTGTGTGTGTGTGTGTGTGTGTGTGTGTGTGTGTGTGTGTGTGTGTGTGCAGTGATTCATAACAACACTCTGGTTCTGTCAGTGAAGCAGCTTTATCCCCTGATGCCTTTAAGTCCGTTTATTACACACACACACACACTNCTGTAGTGTCCTGACTCAGTGTGATGGAGGTTTTTGTGTCCCTGTAGTGTCCTGACTCAGTGTGATGGAGGTATTTGTGTCCCTGTAGTGTCCTGACTCAGTGTGATGGAGGTTTTTGTGTCACTGTAGTGTCCTGACTCGGTGTTATGGAGGTTTTTGTGTCCCTGTAGTGTCCTGACTCAGTGTGATGGAGGTTTTTGTGTCACTGTAGTGTCCTGACTCGGTGTGATGGAGGTTTTTGTGTCCCTGTAGTGTCCTGACCAGGTGTGATGGAGGTTTTCGTGTCCCTGTAGTGTCCTGACTCAGTGTATTGGAGGTTTTTGTCCCTGTTTTATCTTTACCCATGGTGTGATGGAGGTTTTTGTGTCCCTGTAGTGTCCTGACCTGGTGTGATGGAGGTTTTTGTGTCCCTGTTTTATCTTTACCCATGGTGTATTGGAGGTTTTTGCTCCCAGTCAGTTCAGAGCCAGTTTCTCACGAACCCTCGCTGAGATCAACTCAGCTGCCAGAGAAAACATCAACACGACTCGAGGGGTCAGATCTGTTTCTTGCTGGACCTCAGCTGTACCCCCCCCCCCCCCCCCCCCCCCCCCCCCCCCCCCCCCCTTCATCATGTCCTGTTGTTGGTGTTGTTTCTCTCTAAGTTCCCTGGGTTCATTTTCTGTCACACTGAACTTCCTCTCTATCAGTGTTTTTGCTTTGAGAAGAAACTTTTGCTGCTTGAGAACTTTATTTCTAAAGCTTTCTTTAACTCAAACTCATGTTGAACGTGTTCTTGTTCAGAATTGATCAGAAATGTTTGAATCCATGTTCATCATTAAGAAGCTGTGAAACTGAACACACAAATAAATTTACTTTACTTTCTCTCAAGATTCAGATTTAACACATTCAACATGTTAAACATCTGCTAATGAAACACAGACCATAGAGAAAGCAGAGTTAGCTTCATGCTAACGTCTAAGGGGAATTACATTGATATGCTAGTGGTTAGAAAACATGGATATAACTTTGTTTTTTTAAATCAGAATTTCAACTTTCATCACAGTTACTCTTTGTGAACAATACTGAAACATTTAAATGTGAAAATACTAATGTTTTCAAAACAGGAAGAAACTTCAGCACAACTACGGCAAGCTCAAGGTTCCAAACAACTCAAAGTGTTGTTCGGTGGAACTGCTTCAGTTAATAAAACACAACAAAACTACACGTGAACGTCACATAACATGAGATTTTTACTGTTTTTTTATCCATTTACATCCAGAGAAATCTAAATCCAGTCACCAACATCACATTATTTACTCAGAAACTCAATAAAATGTTGAGACAGAAAACATGTTCAAATATTTATTAAATATATAAAGTGCAGGAAAATAAAATCAGTTTAACATCTTTACAAACAGAGCAGATGGAGCTGAAAAGAGTTAAAAAGTTGGATAAACCTTCAGGAAACACTCAGAGGAAACAGTTTTTATGTGTTAAAGCTTTGACCAGTGTGTGTGTGTGTGTGTGTGTGTGTGTGTGTGTGTGTGTGTGTGTGTTTGTATTTAAGTTAAGTGTTTGTACCTGCATTTTTATGAGTCTGTGTGAGCGAACGGTGGAACAGCTGTTGGATGAATTCCTAAAGAGGTGTTTGGCATGCACTCGAGTAAGTGTGCGTGTGTGTGTGTGTGTGTGTGTGTGTGTGTGTGTGTGTGTGTGTGTGTGCAGTGATTCATAACAACACTCTGGTTCTGTCAGTGAAGCAGCTTTATCCCCTGATGCCTTTAAGTCCGTTTATTACACACACACACACACTTATACTGCTTTCAATTAGTCACATGACATCATGCAACAACCAAACACACACACACACACACACACACACACACACACAGGGGGAGCTTATCTTACCCCCCCTGGTGACCTGCAGGTCGTTGAGTCTCTGGAGAGATGATGGAGTCAGAGAAGAATCCAGATCCTCTCTCTCTCCTCAGGACTCAGAGAAAAGATGTGACACTTCGAATGATTCGTGTTCTTGAAGATCAGCAGAGAGTCCAGCTCTGATTCCTTCAGCACAAACATTTATCGTCACTTTAACGAGGAGCTGATCCTGCAGAAACAATCATGACTCTCTGAGCTTTAAATCACTGATTTTCACCTTCAGGAAAATCTCTGACACGTTTCCTCAAACCTGATTCCTCTCTCACATGTTGGACTCAGTTTGTTCTGCTGATAAATCTGTTTTCAGTTTGTGATGAGTGGGTGAAGAAAGTCTCTCAGTTTCAGACCAACATCAGTGAAATAAAGAGACTTTGTCTTCTGCTCTCAGGAGAGAAGAAAGAATCAAACCTCCCCCTCTTCACTTCAGCTTCAGGGTCAGGTTCAGACGGATGATCCATCAGCTCAGTCTGGACCTGAACTGTTCACATCATCACCACAAAATCCAACAGAGTCAAGATAAAGGCAAAAATAAAGTCAGAAATAGTATAAAAGAGTTAAACGGTTCCCGACAGACTTAAAAAGAGTCAAAAAGATAGTGTAAAATAGGTTAAAATGTTCTATAAACAGTCAAAAATGAAGTATAACAGTTAAAATATGAGGTATAAAAGAGTAGAAATGTAGTCCAAAGAGTTAAAAATGCAGTTTCAAAGCATCAGAGAGTCAAAAGAGTCAGTAATGTCGTATTTGAGGCTTTTACTCTGCTCTGAGTTACGATAAAACAAGAGAACGTGGAGGAAAGTCTGAGAGAAACTGAGCAGATTCTGTAAAAACTGAGGATGAAACGTCTTCATGAGTCAAATCAGACGCTTCAGCTCCCACTGACGACCGCAGGGGTCAGAGGTCAAAGCCATGATCACACACACACACACACACACACACACACACACACACACACACACTCCTTAAAGTGAGAGGTTTATCAGCTGAACATGTCAAACATGTTCATTTAAAATCCTGTTTGTGTCTGAGACTCTTTAAACTCAGGTTTGGTCTCCACCAGCTGCTGGAGAATCATTATTATTATTATTATTATTATTATTATTATTATTATTTTTATTATTATTTTTATTTTATTATTGTTCAGTTTGTTGTCAAGGAGCTTTTTTATAAACATGATGTAAACGAGACAAACTGAGTGAGAGAGCTCACTTTTATCACGACCTGATGACATCACATGTGTGCTGACCTCATGTGAGGTCACACACTCACACACACTCACACACACACACACACACACACACACACACACACATTAAAGGATGGTGTTTGGATGTTTCTGTCTCTGATTCATCCTGACGTTACAGAACGAGTCTGTGAGAGGAATTCAGCTCCTCGTCCAACATCAACACTTCACTCCGTGTGTGTGTGTGTGTTTATCTTCTCCCAGCATGCACTCTGCTCCCCCTGCAGCTCCTCCTCTGCTCTCCTCTGATCAAAGATAAACTCACATAAACTGAACCCTGATCATGTTTGTGTTTTATTTCTCAGTTAAACTGGTTTAATAGATTTAACCTGAGCTTTAAAAACCTCTGATTTTTTTTTTTGACACTTTACTTCTTTCAGGATTTCTGACACGTCCAGTTCTGTCTCTAACGTCTTAAACTGAGACGTAAACACACTCAGAGCCCAGTTTTAGCCTGTAGCAGGTCTTTATAAACTCTGAAGTCACAGCTGCAGACAAACATTTAGTTCTGGAGTAAACCGTGACTGTACGATGACGCAGCAAACAAATCAAAGCGTGGTGTAAACTCCTGCAGGTGCAGACTGTGAAACTCTGCACCACAACTTTATGCTTCGTGTTTTCACACAGCAAAAACGGAAATTTAAGCAAGTTATTAGTTAGTGTCTTAGTTGTAGTAAAAATTGTCTCATTGTTCTTAATTTGAGCCACATTCACCAGACCGGGTCATAAAAATGTCTTATTTTAAGTTTTTTAAGACAAAAATGAGGTGTAAATTGCTTGTAACAAGTAAAAATAATCAGCCAATGGGATAAGATAAAAGATTCTTGTTTTAAGACATCTTTCTAATTTCAAGAAACTTCCCGGGTGAATTCGTCTTATCCCACTTGATTAGATTTCTGTTTTTACAGTGCACACAATATAAGCATCAAATTACGCATAAAAGGAAGAAAAAACTAAATTGAGAGAACTTCATTCATCCATCTATCGTTACCTTTTCTCTCATGAAGTTGCTCCTTTTTTCTCAGGGTCATGTAGAAACTTCACCGGAGGTTTTATAATCCTCTTTTTGACATTTTTGGAAAAACTGATCTGTTTTCTCTGAGCTTCTCTCTCATCCTTCCACTGCAAAAACTGAAATCTAAGCAAGTCATTCTGTCTTATTTGTAGTAAAAATTGTCTTATTTTTCTTAATTTGAGCCACATTCACCAGACCAGGTCATAAAAATGTCTTATTTCAAGTTTTTTAAAGACAAAAATGAGGTGTAAATTGCTCGTAACAAGTCAAAAAAATCTGCCAATGGGATAAGACGAATTCACCCGGGAAGTTTCTTGAAATTAGAAAGATGTCTTAAAACAAGAATCTTTTATCTTATCCCAAGTTTCTGTTTCATCTCCTGTAGAATTTTCTGTCCTCAGAGAATCTCAAAGCTGCAAAGATCAGAATAAATTAACTGTCTCTAACAGAAAACAGTGAACGTTAAATTAAGTCACATTAAAACATAATTTTCATCTCAGTGAGCTGCTTGATCAAAGCCTGGTTCATACAATTTAATCAAACCTGAATCCTTCGCTCTGAGTCTGAGTCTTTTTCTACAGGAAGTCTGCAGCTCCTACAAAATAAAACGATGCATTGGAACCATGCAGCTTTGTGATTGGTCACAGACGTTTATTCAACATGTGGAGACAATTCAGCAGATTAAAGCTTAAAGCAGTGATTCCTCTTTAAGAGATGAAGTTATTTTCAGAAACTGTTAGAAGTAAAAGTTCAGGTGTTTACTGAGACTAACAGCTGATTTCTCACCTCAACACTCAAACTCTATAATCTCAGATGATAAAACTCAGTTTTCTGTGTTTGTTCTGGTTTCAGAGTTTCCTGAAGATGAAGAAGAAACAAAACATGGATCTGAGCCGAAGATTCACTGAAACAAACTGAGAAACTAACGTGAGTAAAAGTAAAGAAACTGATGATGATGATGATGATGATGATGAAGATGATGAAGAAAATGATGGTGATGATGATGATGAAGATGATGATGATGATGATGATGATGATGATGAAGATGATGATGATGATGATGATCAAAGTCCTAGACTGAGCAAAGCGACACAAACATCAGCGTTTGAGTTTAATCCACATCTGATCTGCTCACTCAGCTGTTTATTGATGAAGAGAATCTCACACACGCACACACACACACACACACACACACACACACACACACGTACATGCGTGTGTGTGTGCGTGTGTGTGTGTCCAGATGTTTGTGTCTCCTCAGGAAAACAAAGATGTTCCCAGTGAGTTAAAAGTTCACGATAACAGATCGAAGAGATGAAGTTTCTCTGAAGTGTGTGAAACTTTGCTCTGGCTCCATCAACACACACACACACACACACACACACACACACACACACACACACACACACACACACACACACACAGCAGGACACAGAGAATTTGTGTGAGAGAGAGAGAGAGGATCAGGAGGAAACAGGAAAGAGAGGATGGAGGAAAGTTTCTCTGCAGGAATCAGGTTTTCTTCATGTTTTCTTGAAGCTCATATTTCTGATTATTCCAACATTAACACCAAACGTTTATCATGTCAAAGTCTTTAAAGTGTTAGAAAGTTTAGATTCTTCTCATTTCAGTCTCTAAGTTTGTTTCACAGTTTTCTTAATTAGTGAAAGAATCACTCTGATAGTGAACACAACAACGTGGACGTCCTACCTGTTTGGGGTCATTACGTCACATCCTGACGCCCGTACCCTGAATATTCACTCTCCTTTCCACCAGAGGAATCCAGAGTTCACCTTCAGTGTTTTAGTGTTGAAACCTGAGCTGCAGCTCTTTGTTAGTTTTCTTGTTTCTCTTTGTTTCTCTTTGTTAATTCTCTTCCTTACACCAACAGTCTGAGAGAAAAGTGGAAACAGAATCAGAGAGGATGATTAGAGAGAGGATCAGAGACGACACATCAACACTCACACGTTTGTTTTTTCCTAAAACACAAACCTGATGTAATCCAGACTTTAATAACATCATTTACTCTGCATGAGTGAATTATTTCAGCTGGTATATCATCCTCCCTCTGCCCGCGACCTTTGACCCCTGACTACAGATCAGATCTACTCCATCGTTCCTGCAGAAACATCCACAGAGTTTCAGACTCAGATATAATAGAAGCTCGTTCTTACCAGTTCAAACAAAAAAAAGGAAACTTGGCTTTGCTGAGATTTTTTAATTCTTTTCATTCTAAATTTTGAGACAAAACAGTAAAACTTATGTGAAAAATCACAAAAATTAAAATCACGAGAAAAAGTCAAATTTTAAGATGGAAAGTCAGATTTATGAAAAAAAAAAACATCAGCATTTTGAGAGAAGAAGCCAAAGTTTGTGATGATTAAGTCAAATTTCTGAGATAAGAAGTTTAATTTTGATAATAAAAAAAATCTTGAGATAAAGAAAAATTTGAAGGAAAAAGATGAAATAACCAGTAAAAAGTCAAAATTTTAATATAAAGATACATTCATTTAAGATAGAGAGTCAAAAATTTAGAGATGACAAAGACAAATTTTGGGGAAAGAACTCAAATCAATCATCACAATTTTAAATAAAAAATCAAAATTATGATAAGAAAAGTCAAAAATTCAAACTCTTAAGCCAAAACTTTTAGATAAAACTCTAATTTATAGAAAAAGTTTCATTTTTTATTTCATTAAAATTCAAATAATGAGATTATTGTGTTAAAGAGTTGAGATAAAAAGTTGGATTTTTGCAATAAAAAGTCAAGATTATGATACGATTCAGACTCAAATAAATCAGTGAATAATGTATCAGTGAATAATGAATCAGTTAATAATGAATCGGTGAATATGAATCAGTGAATAATGAATCAGTTAATTATGAATCAGTGAATATGAATCAGTTAATAATGAATCAGTGAATATGAATCAGTGAATAATGAATCAGTGAATATGAATCAGTGAATTTGAATCAGTTAATAATGAATCAGTTAATAATGAATCAGTTAATAATGAATCAGTCAATAATGAATCAGTGAATATGAATCAGTTAATAATGAATCAGTTAATATGAATCAGTTAATTATGAATCAGTGAATATGAATCAGTGAATAATGAATCAGTGAATAATGAATCAGTGAATATGAATCAGTTAATAATGAATCAGTTAATAATGAATCAGTTAATAATGAATCAGTGAATAATGAATCAGTTAATAATGAATCAGTTAATAATGAATCAGTTAATAATGAATCAGTGAATAATGAATCAGTTAATAATGAATCAGTTAATAATGAATCAGTTAATAATGAATCAGTTGATTATGAATCAGTGAATATGAATCAGTTAATAATGAATCAGTTAATAATGAATCAGTTGATTATGAATCAGTGAATATGAATCAGTGAATAATGATTCAGTGAACGTTTTCATGTTCTCATGAATCAGTTGATGTTTTTTTTATTTGCGGTTTGATCAGATCCGGAGCTAAAATCCCAGTTTTGGCTCATATCAGTTCAGTTATGTGAAGAATGTGTCGGAGCAGAGCGAGAGTTTGAGCCTGTGAAGAAAAACTTCAACACCCGGGGGACGTGAGTCATCGCTGACCTTTGACCCCCACAGACTGAACCAATCAGGTCAGAGCTGGAGAAACGCCAGAGGTGACGACTGATGTCAGCAACGATGATGTCAACAACGATGATCCGGCTGCAGGAAAAAACATCAGAGGAGTGACGGATGTTTCTTCTCCTTCTTCTTCTCCTCCTCTGAATCCTTTCCTCCTCTCGAACAGACGAGTGTCTTTAATCAGAGACGTGCGACCTCAGGGAGAAATAAACATGTTTGTTCACTTCATTAAAACTCGTTCGGTGGTTTTAGTTTCTCAGAGACTTTAATTCTTCTACAACGATCAGAGATGAGGAACAGAGAGAGAGAAAGAAAAGAGGAGAAAATCCAGAAAAATCAAGAGAAGAGGAAGAAGAGAAACATGTTTTTTAATCAGAGAGGAGTAAATTTGTTTCTACGAGGAGAAACACAAACAGTTTATTCAGCTCTGAGGGAAAAACTCCTGAAATCATCTTTGTTTCTGGATTTAAACCAATCAAATTTATCTCAACACAAACTGAAGCTGAAGCTGAGAAACTTTCTGTTCATAGTGAAACTGAGACTCAACAAACAAACGTAGTTTCAGCCAGAATAAGAGGAAAACAGCGAGACGGAGAGAAGTTTCTGTAAAGCGATCAATAAACAATGAAACTGAGACTCATCATAAAAGGGGTGATAGTATCAGAGAAGGGAACTGTTGATGTTTTTTTTAACAGTGAAACTGAGACTGACAATCATGAAAAACAACAGAAACAAAAGTGAAACTTCTGTAAATAGAACAATTAACAGTGAAACTGAGACCAACGTTGACAGGTTGATAGCAGAGACAGAGAAAGAGAACTTTTCCAGTTTGTTTTACAGTGAAACAGAGACTGACAGTCATGAAAACCAAAAGAAATAAGAGTAAAGCTTTTGTAGATTGAACAATAAACTATGAAACTGAAACTGACAATTAACAAGTTAATAACACAGACAGAGGAAGGGAACTGTTTATGTTTTTTTTACAGTGAAACTGAGACTGACAGTCCTGAAAACCAACAGAAATAAGAGTGAATCTTCTTAGGGCAAAAAATAAACTTTGAAACTGAAACTGACCATTTACAGGTTGTTGGTATGGATAAACAAAGGGAAGTATTTTAGTTTTTTACGGTGAAACAGAGACTGACAGTCATGAAAACCAAAAGAAATAAGAGTGAAGTTTTTGTAGATTGAACAATAAACTGTGAAACTGAGACTGACCATTTACAGGTTGATTGTACAGACAGGGAAAGGGAATTTTTTTCAGTTCGTTTTACAGTGAAACTGAGACTGACCATTAACAGGTTAATAACACAGACAGGGAAAGGAATTGTTTATGTTTTTACAGTGAAACTGAGACTGACAGTCATGAAAACCGACAGAAATAAGAGTGAAGCCACTTAGAAGCGACAAATAAACTGTGAAACTGAGACTGGCTGTTTACAGGTTGATAATATAGATAAAGAAAAGGAAACATTTTAGTTTTTTACAGCGAAACAGAGACTGACAGTCATGAAAAACAACAGAAATAAGAGTGAAGTTTCTGAATGAGGGATAATTTACCAAGAACTGTCACTTTAAGAAGCTCATTCATAGTGAAACCATCAGGAAGCTGGTGTCTAACCGGCTGTTTACAGTAAAACTGGGACTCACTTGAAGAAATGAATCAGCCAGTAAAGAATCTGTCCTGTACCTGAAGCTTCACAGTGAAGCTGAGACTGATCATGTGAAGTTTAACTGAGTTTAGTTTTTTGTTCAGGTCTGTGTTTGAGAACAGCTCTGACTGATGTTTTTGAAGTTTTCTCCTTTTTCCTCTCTTCTCTCCAAACATGGTCACTGCTGGATTCTTAAACCATCACAGCTCCTGAAAAACCAAACAGAGCCAACGTTACCCATCAGTCACCGCAGGAACACCAAACCCTCTGATATATCAGGACTGTAGATTCTTCCTCAGAGCCTCTTTACCCCATGAACCAATAAACGTCTCATTGTTTAAGAATTTGAGGAAAATATTTGGAGTTTAGGTCACATTTATACAGAAACAGTTAAAGAGGAAACCTGCTATTCTGCAGTCTGACAGCGTCCAATCAGAGCGAGTCAGAAATAAGAGTTTCACTGAGTCTGAAGAAAAACAAGAAACAGAGAGAGAGAGAGAGAGAGAGAGAGAGTGTCCAAGTGTGTGACGTGTGTTTTCCTGTGTGAACATGTGAGTGTGTGTATGCCACCACAGACGATGTACAGGCTCCTCATGAGGCTCTGCTGCATGTTAAACACATACACACACACACACACACACACACACACACACACACACACACACACACACACANATCAGTGTTTGTGGGTCTGTTTGCACATTTATGGATCAGTGTTTGTGGGTCTGTTTGCACATTTATAAATCAGTGTTTGTGGGTCTGTTTGCACATTTACAGATCAGTGTTTGTGGGTCAGTTTGCACATTTACAGATCAGTGTTTGTGGGTCTGTTTGCACATTTATAGATCAGTGTTTGTGGGTCAGTTTGCACATTTACTGATCAGTGTTTGTGGGTCAGTTTGCACATTAACAGATCAGTGTTTGTGGGTCTGTTTGCACATTTATACATCAGTGTTTGTGGGTCAGTTTGCACATTTACAGATCAGTGTTTGTGGGTCTGTTTGAACATTTACAGTTTGTTGCTGAGTGACACCAGAGTTTTCTTGTTTTACAGCAGATGATTCTACCTTTCACTCTCTCTGTTTCTCCTGTTTCTGTTTCTTATTTGTCTCTAATTTCTCGTCTGTTGGTCTGTCAGCTCGTAAAGACTCGATCCTCTGAGGATTGGCTCTTTTTCTGGAGCAGAAACAAAGGTTGGCAGTGAAAGTTTTTCTCTAATCACCAACATCCCTGCTCAAACTCTGACCTGCTCTGAGAGCAACTGTGTTCACACACTTTACGCTCAGATGGAAAACGTCCAACAAACTTTCAGGGCGTCTTCACTTTCACTTTTAAATTCACTCTCAGAGACTCTTCACAGGCTCAGGACTGTCACAGAGTTTCACAAAGTTTTACAGAGTTTTACAGAGTTTTACAGAGTTTTACAGAGTTTCACAGAGTTTCACAAAGTTTCACAAAGTTTTAAAGAGTTTCACAGAGTTTCACAGAGTTTCAGAGAGTCACAGTTTCACAAAGTTTCACAGAGTTTCACAAAGTTTTAAAGAGTTTAACAGAGTTTCACAGAGTTTCAGAGAGTCACAGTTTCACAAAGATTCACAGAGTTTCACAAAGTTTCACAAAGTTTTACAAAGTTTCACAAAGTTTTACAAAGTTTCACAAAGTTTCACAAAGTTTTAAAGAGTTTCACAGAGTTTCACAGAGTTTCAGAGTTTCCCAGAGTTTAACAGAGTTTCCCAGAGTTTCCCAGAGTTTCACAAAGTTTCACAGAGTTTCACAAAGTTTTACAAAGTTTCACAGACTTTCACAGAGTCACAAAGTTTCACAGAGTTTTACAGAGTCTTATAGAGTTTTACAGAGTTTTACAGAGTCACAGTCAGATCAGCAGATATTTGTCCATGTTTCATCCTCGGGTAGCAATCAGAGCTGATCACGGCCTGAAACATTTATGTTTTTTATTTCCAGGATTTACACTTTAAATGCAGACATTCATTTCCGACAGCAGGTGGCGCCACTTAACATTAAAGTGAGTGCATCTCTCACACCTGGAGCCAGACGTTGCTCACAACCTCAGCAGCAAAGGGATGAAAGAGGGAGCAGAACAGTGATGGTCCTGAACAAAGAGACTCTAAAATCTTAACTCTTTATCTCAAAATTCCGACTTTGTTATCCCATAATTTCTACTCATTAAAGCTAAATTTTTGCCCTTAAATCAAATAATTTCATCTTTTTATCTCAGAATTTAGACGGAGAAGATTATTTGATTTTTTTTTGATGTTGTAATTTCTTAGAGGAGTAAAGCGTCGTCTTGTTTTTCTCTGAAACAGTTTCCTGATCATAAAGTTTAATGTTTTTGTCGTATTTTATCCTGAGCAGATGTTTTTACTCTCAGGAAGAAAAACTCTGAATGAAAACACAGAAATAATGATCATCTTTTTAGAGTAATGGACGTTTCCTCTGCTGGGAGTTTCTGTGTGTGTGTGTGTGTGTGTGTGTGTGTGTGTGTGTGTGTGTTTTGCTTCTGTTGCTGGGTGACTCTTTAAATCCTGGCCTGGTTCTGACTCTGTTTCTGGGTCAGACCTAAACCTGGTTCCTCTGGTTTTTGAACAGATCAGACGTCGACACCTGTGGAAAAAAAACCAACGTGACCGAGTATAAAAGGAGACGCAGAGGAGGAAAAAGTGACCCAGAGAGTGAGGAGGAGTCAGGAGGAGTCAGGAGGAGTCAGGTTTTCCACAGAGGAGCTGGAGCAGAAACTGTGGAGAGTTTGAGTTTTTGGTTCAGAAAAACAAAAACAGTGATGAATCAGCTCTGACATGAAGAACATTTATGTTTCCATCCTCATTTATTCTGACACAGATTCACAAACACTTTCTCCTGTTTGAGGAGGTGAACAGGTGTTTCTCCTGCTCTGCTGCTCCTTTTTCCTTAAAGTCCACACGTTTTGAACTCGCTGTGAAAAACAGGAAACGACGCACAGTTTGAGTCACGTGGAAACATCAGACTCGTTTCTGAGGAGAGTTTTGTTTCCGTGTTTGTCTTTGATTGGACAGAAGCTGCAGAGAGACAGGAAGTTTGGGGGGGCACAGTGAAAGGTGAAAGGTCAGGGTCAAAGCCGGGTCACTGTGGAGGACAAAGGTCTGTTCATGAAGCTCAGTCTGTCATTAATGTTTCTGAAAGTTCGTCCCTGTGAAAACTTTCTGACTCATGCTGAATTAATCTGTTCATATCACGTAGACCTAAAGAAAAACCCACAAATAACTTCAGCTGAAATACAGGACTCTCTGAAAGAATGTGGTCTCTGGACATTTTTCTCAAAATTTCCTTTTATTTTGCTTCAAAATTTTAATTTCATGATCTCAAAATTTTGAATTTTTTTATCTGAAGATTCTGACATTTTGTCTCATAATTTTGTCTCAACATTTCAGCTCCACTGTCCCAAATTTTTACCTTTTATCTTAAGATTCTGCTTTTATCCAATACTTTTGACTCCATTATCTTGTAAATGTAGTTTTCTTCAACTTAAAACATCAAGTTTTTTCTCATAATTCTGATTTTTTTTCTCATAGTTTTGACCTTTTGGAGGGAATTTCAACTTCCCAAATTTTTTTTACCTTTTCCCCCAAATTTCCCTCTTTTTGCTTCAAAATTTTAGTTTTTTTTTAACTTAGAATTCTGACTTTTATCTCATCATTTTGACTTATTGCCTCAAATTTCAAGTTTTTTTTATCTCAGTTTTGAAGTTTTTCCAGGACTTTATGTCCTGAGAGACTTTCTTACACCAGACCGACAAAGTTCTACGTGTTATTCCTCCGTGAACTCCTTTTTACCCGACTTCTTTCTGTAAAGATGTGTTTACGGTGTTTCAAAGGACGAATGTTATGCGGTTTGTCGTGTCTCTGTTCGGAGTTTTGAAGACCTTGTTTCAGTAAACCTCACTACAGAGCAAAATTGAACTTTTTGTCCACAACCATAAACATTGTTCCATTTGGAGAGGAGTCAACAAGGCCTATGATGAAAGGTCCACCATTCCTACTGTGAAACACGGAGGTGGATCACTGATGTTTTGGGGATGTTTTTGAAAAAAAAGTTGAAGTTTTGCAAAAGAAGAGGGTGAAAAAAATTGTATTTTTTTGTGATGAAAGAAAAAAAAACTTGAGATAAAGTCAAAATTGAGGGATAACATCAAAATTACAGATTAAAAAAACCCAAAACTTAAGTAAAACAACAAATTATGACACGAAAAGTTGATTTTAGGGTAATTAAGCCAAATCTAAGATATAAATTTGAAATATGGTATTTTAAGGTCAAAATCCCAAGATAAAACAAATCAAAATTCTGAGATAAAAGTCAAATTTTGCACAAAAAAAATCAAAGTTTTAAGATAAAAAGTCAAACCTTGAGACCAGTTTTTGAGATGAAGGACAAAAAATTGAGAGAAAAAAAATTTTGAGATAAAAATTTGATATTTTAAAGAAGAAATCATATTCTTGAAATTAAAAGGTGAAAAATTTTAGACAACATTTGGGTCCTGCCATTGGCTACAGCAGAATAAAGTGAAGGTTCTGGAGTGGCCATCTCAGTCTCCTGACCTCAATATCATTGAGCCACTCTGGGGAGATCTCAAACCTGCAGTTCATGCAAGACAGAGCAAGAATTTACAGGAACTGGAGGCTTTTTGCCAAGAAGAATGGTCAGTTTTACCATCTGAGAAAATAAAGACCCTCATCCACAACCAGCACAAAAGACTTCAAGCTGTCACTGATGTTAAAGGGGGAAATACACGCGGTTAAGAACTGGGGGAAGGAAACTTTTCATCAGGGTCATTCTGGAAGTTTCTGTTGTTGATTTAAAAAGAGTAAACACAGTTGTTTGTTCATAAATGTCTTCACCAACCACGAACCATGAGAGACAGAGAAGTGTTTTTATTCATATTCTCTGAAAAATGGATAAGAAATCATAAATTCTGTTGGGGTTTGTAAACTTATGAGCAGTGAAAACTGTAACTGGTCTCACAGATGCTGGTTTCTCTCAGGGCGGGTGGTCCCTCCAGCTGATTTAAGAGTTTGTTTGTGAGCGAGTGGAGTAAAGACGGAGAGAGAGAGCAGAGGAAAACGAACACAGACACAACAACGACTGAGAGAGAGATAAATACAGAGGGAGGTCGTCAGCGTTTGGTCTGAGCAGGTTCATTAAAGAAGAAACACGTGCTGCAGATTTAAAGGCTTTTAAAGAGTTTGGAGTTTCAAAATAAAGGTCTTTCTACTTGGATTTCTCTGATCTGTTTCTCTTTCTCTCTGACTCCTTCAGAATGTCGGTGAAGCTGCGGTTCGACGCCCCGTCTGACGGCGCTTTAATCTACAGGAGTCGCTCCTTCACCGGGTTCAACTCTCTGACAGGACGACGCCGGTGAGTGACGCGCCGCCACGGCCAATCAGGACGCAGCTTACAAAGAGGAGCGATCAATCGTTTCAGTCCTGCAGGAATGAGGAGGAGTCAGGGTGAACGAACAAACAAAAAACAAACAACAAAAATCATAATGTGNATAAGTTTTAAATAGGTGTAACTGTAGTGACCACTATGCACCACAGGGTTAAGGATCTCAAATTTATCACATTTGTTTATTAGACAGTTGTAAGAACATTTTCAACCCCAAATATTTCTGATCCTGCATTCTGAACCATTTTATGCTTCAACTTTTGTCTTTTCTTATCCATTTAATAACTTTAATTCAGTCTTTTGTCCTCTCAAGTGGCCTGTGCACAGTCCAAATTTTTGTGGGATGTTACCAGATATATTAAGAGTTTTTTTTCAAGCTCTTGACAGAAACTGTAAACGTACACAACTAGAAAATGATTAATTTAAGTTCCAAAATGAATACATAGTAAAATGACAGCTGGGGGCCACATGAAAGTAGACGGCGGGCCACAATTGGCCCCCGGGCCTTAGTTTGGACATCCCTGTTTTAACATCAGGACAGCGTCATCAATTATAACAGAATAAAAAGGCCATTAAAAGAAAAAACAAAATTATAAAGTGGCAAATTCACAAGTTTATTAGCCAGTTTATAAACTTCTTCTGTTTTCAGCTCGTCCTCCGTCCGCAGCTCCGTCAGATCCAAGTCCATCACAGGGACCAAATCTCCCAGAATGCACCTGTCTCCCAGCAGAGGGGGCGGAGCCATCTTGACCCTGCAGCCTGACGAGGTGGACGGAGTGTTTCAGGCCCTGAGGAAAGGACTCAAGTACGGAAATAAAGCTGTTAAATAAATATATGTGAGCTCCCAGACCAAGGGATGAAATACAGATTTAATATTATCATTCATTTATTTTCTTAAAGAGACAGTACCTGAAGTCTCTGAGTCAGTCAGAGTCTGAGATGGGTCTTTTCAGACACCAGGGGGCGATAAAGAGGAGGATGGAGTGATTTTAAAATGAGATAATGAAACTTTTCCTCCTCTCGTCTGTGATCATGTGACTGTTTAGAGAGTTTCTGGAAGGTCATCAGAGCGAGATGGACTTTCTGTCGACGCAGCAGAGAGAAACCAAGAGGAACTCCAGACTGGTGAGAATAAAAAGAGAGAGAGAGAAGGAGAGGTGACGATGATGAAGATGTTGATGATGTTTTTCTGTTTCAGGCGTTCCTCTACGACCTGGAGAAGGTAGGATCTGCTCCTACAAACCAGACTTTAATAAAAAACTCTGACTTTAAACATGTTTTTGTGACTGAACTTTAAACGTTCTTAAATGTTTTTGACTGTGATCATCACTGATGTGTTTGCTGTCGTAGGAAATCAGAGCGCTGGAGAGGTTCATCAGGAGATTAGAGTTTCAGATCAGTAAGGTAAAGATTAAAAAAAGTTTCACCTGTGTGATCATAAAGGTGTGTTTCACCTGTTCTAACGTGTGTGTGTGTGTGTGTGTGTGTGTGTGTGTGTGCAGGTGGAGGAGCTGTATGAGAGCTACTGTATCCAGTGGAGGTTGTGTCAGGGAGCCGTGAACATGAAAGCAGCTTTTTCTCTGTCCCCGTCCACCAGAGCGTCCAGAGACAGTTTACTGGAGCTGAACCGCAACCACAGGCTCAGTCTGCAGGTACTCCCCTCTTTAAACCACAGGCTCAGTCAGCAGGTATACCCCTCTTTAAACCACAGGCTCAATCTGCAGGTATACCCCTCTTTAAACCACAGGCTCAGTCTGCAGGTACACCCCTCTTTAAACTGCAACCACAGGCTCAATCTGCAGGTACACCCCTCTTTAAACCACAGGCTCAATCTGCAGGTATACCCCTCTTTAAACCACAGGCTCAGTCTGCAGGTACACCCCTCTTTAAACCACAGGCTCAATCTGCAGGTATACCCCTCTTTAAACCACAGGCTCAGTCTGCAGGTATACCCCTCTTTAAACCACAGCCACAGGCTCAGTCTGCAGGTACACCCCTCTTTAAACCACAGGCTCAGTCTGCAGGTATACCCCTCTTTAAACCACAGCCACAGGCTCAGTCTGAAGGTATACCCCTCTTTAAATGTTATATAAATATCAAACAATGACAAAAAAAAAACTCTGTATAAATGTTTGAGTGTCACTGCATGTTGGCTGAAAAAGAAACATCTCAGTTTTTACAAATTGGAATTTTTCTGATTTTACAGACACTTCTGGTGTTAAAGGGTTAAAGATCTTTAATAAAAGAGTTTGTTCTGTGCAGCAGGACAAACAGACTCCATGATCCTGTTCAGGACTTTGGTCCTGGGTCATGGTCTGGTTCAGGTTCTGGGTCTGGGTCTGGTTCTGGGTCTGATTCTGGGTCTGGTGAGCAGATGCTGCTGTAAACACAGCTGAGGGGATTTAACGACAACGTGACAACACGCTTTGGTTTCTCTGGACTCATGGGAACAAGAAAAGTGTTTTAGATTTAACAAAAGGAGCTTTGTTCTCCTCTTAAAGCTTCGGGAAACTTCAGAAACATCAGAAACTTCAGAAACATCAGGTCCAGAGGACGGCGGAGCCTCATCTGTTCGTTGGTCCAACATCAAAGATTAAACTCAAACAGTTTCACATGTTTTCATATTTAATATTCAGTTAAACTCAAACTTTAAAAACATGTTTCTGTTTCTGTGCTCTGGTGTTTTCAGGGTTAAACTGCAGAACAAACTGTGAACAGAAAGAGTCAGAATTTACTGAGAAACAATAATCAGAGAGGGAGTAAAGGGAGCGGAGGGGGGGGCAGAGTGAAGACTTTGACCTTTGACCTCTGTTTGGACAGAAAAAGGTGAAAATGATCAGAAAGATTTATTGACCTCTCTCTGTGTTTTCTCTCTGCAGGACATGTCAGCGATGGAGGGAGAGTTAGAGCTGCTCCTGGGGGAGCTGCAGATCAAAATGAAGGGTAAACACACACACACACACACACTCACACGCGCACACGCACACACTCACACACGCACACACATACTCAGATATTGAACAGCTGTTTGTGTCTCAGGTCTGATCGGCTTCGCTCGTCTCTGCCCTGGAGACCAGTACGAGGTCGGACTGAATCTTTCTAACTCTCTGAATATTTCATCCTGCTGTTTCATGAGGCGTCTTTCTGATGATGTCATCTCTTGTCGATGATGTCATGAGCAGGTGGTGGTGCGGCTCGGTCGGCAGCGATGGAGGATCAGAGGGAAGATCGAGTCGGACGACACACAGTCCTGGGACGTGGAGGAGATGGTGTTTCTGCCTCACATACACCACAACTTTGAGATCAAGGTCACACACACACACACACACACACACACACACACACACACACACACACACACACACACACACACCTCTTTTTAACCCGTGGCGTCCCTCAGAGCTCCATCCTGAGCCTTCTT
This sequence comes from Thalassoma bifasciatum, assembly GCA_008086565.1. Lineage (NCBI taxonomy): Eukaryota > Metazoa > Chordata > Actinopteri > Labriformes > Labridae > Thalassoma > Thalassoma bifasciatum. The sequence goes on from RPOG01001982.1 coordinate 104,556, forward strand.
ACCTTCACAAAGTTTTCTCCAGAACAACCCAAAGATTCTCAGTGGGGTTAAAGTCTGGACTCTGTGAAAAAGACGTCTCATGCTCCCTGAACCACTCGTACGTCACCTTGAAATATACTCATGCCATCAGGAAAAAAAAAGAAAGTGCTTTAAATCACTCTTAAAACACACCTCTATGCATTGGCATTTAATTCTGGTAAAGCAAAACCTGCTAATTTTTTTATTTTGATTTTTTTTTAGGGTGGCTCTTTCTTCTGTTGTTTAACCTAGCCACTGTTTTTAAATTATTTTATTAACTTTTTGTTTTTATCAATCGTGTTTTTAAGCTCGTAGAGCACTTTGGTCGACTGCGATGTTTTAAAATGCGCCATATGAATAAAATTTGACTTGACTTCTATTTTCATATCTGTGAGGGAAACGTTTCTGGTGCTTTTATTTTGAAAGGAGCTCATTAAAGTCCCACTCTAGGGTTTTTTTGGATGCCACCCTCTCCTGGCGTGTTTGTGTCACAGTGGCGTGTTTGTGTGTCAGGTGTCGGAGGCGAAGGGTTTGGGTTGGCTGCTGGTCGGTTTGGTGACGTGTGCGAGCGCCGACTTCTTTGTTGCGAGGCCTCAGCTGATGGTGGTCGACATCACAGAGCTGGGAACCATCAAACTGCAGCTGGAGGTCACCTGGAGGTACGACACACACACACACACACACACACACATACTGAATCTGTGCACCTGTCCTGAGAGCCTCTGTGTGTGTGTGTGTGTGTGTGTGTGTGTGTGTGTGTGTGTGTGCAGCCCGTTCGACAGCTCAGAGAAGCTCCGCCCTCTATCCGTCAGTAAACAGTCCGTGTCCAGCAGGAAAAGCTCGGTCTACAGCTGGACGGCGCCGAGCACGCCGTCCTTTACAGAGCGCTACTTTCTGGTGAGTCCAGATCACATGACCTTTGTCAGCTCTTATAAGTCGGCTCTGATTGGTGGGCTCTGATTGGTTGGCTCTGATTGGTGGGCTCTGATTGGTTGGCTCTGATTGGTCGGCTCTAAACTCCTCCTCCTCTTCCTCAGTCGATGGTCCGTGAGCTGCGGGAACGTGACGGCTCGCTCCCGTCTCTGCTGCCAAACAGTCGCCACAACCGAGGGGGCGTGTCCCTGATCAGCTACCTGTCCAACCCCTCGCACACCTCAGCCAATCACAGCCCTCAGAGCCTGTACAGGTGAGCAGCAGAGGTCAGAGGTCAGAGATGAAGATGTTTGAGGGGAAACTCATGATCTGTTTTCACAGTCTGAGCCGGGCCCACAGCGCCCCCTTCAGCCAGAGCCAGGCCACCAGCTTCACAGGGGAGGAGGAGGAGGAGGAGGAGGAGGTGGAGGAGGAGGAGCAGGAGGAGGAGCAGGAGGAGGAGGAGCAGGAGGAGGAGGAGGAAAGGAAGAGGAGGGAGGAGCAGGAAACAGAGGAGGAGTGGAGGAGGAGGAGCTTACCGGACGCTGCAGGAGCTGAACTCAGCCTGCACCTGTGAGAGACACACACACACACACACACACACACACAGACACACACACACACGCGCACACACACACACACACACACACACACACACCTTAACCTGTGTGTTTGTGCAGGTCCAGCACTCCAGACATCCTCAGGAAGACCACAACAGAACCAGAACCAGAACCTGTATGTCTTCAGGTAAACACTCACCTGTGGGGGGGGGTGGTCGTTTCCATGACAACAGTTTTAGGGTGAAACACAACAGTATTCTTGCATTTCAGCCACTCATTTACCGGGAAACAGCTTTTCAGTGAACCTAGAACTCAAACTTTGAAAACACCCTCTGGAGTGGGATTTTTCTGAAACCACTGTTGCTGCATAAACACCAAGCAGGAGTTTTCAGTGAAAATTCTGACATTGTGCCAAACTTTGTGTGTGCTTACCACAACAGCAACAGTGACCTACATCTTCTTTCTTGGGCTGCTGAATCTACTGCCTGACTTCTAAACCTTTGTTGTATAAACAGCTCCTACAGTTATGTCGCCACCTACAGGCCTGACATGAAACTACAGCGTTTCTGTGTAAACAGATTTTTTTAGAGCACTTTTTGCGTCTTCTCGTGGAAACGGGGCATAAATCCATGTCCTCCTCTGTTCCAGGACTCTCCGGACCTCCAGTCGTACTCTCCCTGCCCCCCTGCTGTGACCCCCGTGTCCTCACCTGTGACTGAAGCTCCGCCCACAGGTAGACCCAGACCCAGCGGGGCCCAGCGTAAAACCCAGAGCCTCAGACTGGGGGCCCTGGTCTCAGAGCTGGAGAAGAGTCTGCAGATCCAGAGCTGCTCCGAGAAAGAACTGAGAGCTCTGGACCAGCAGGTGCTGCACCTGGGGACCATCCTCAAGGTACACACACCTGTCAGCGAACACACACCTGTCAGCTATAAGACACACACCTGTCAGCGAACAGACACCTGTCTATTCACACCTGTCAGCTAACACACACACCTGTCTATTCACACACCTGTCAGCTAACACACACACACCTGTCAGCTAACACACACACCTGTCTATTCACACACCTGTCAGCAAACACACACACACCTGTCAGGTAACACACACACACCTGTCTATTCACACACCTGTCAGCGAACACACACCTGTCTATTCACACACCTGTCAGCGAACACACACCTGAGTCCACTAACACACACCTGTCAGCTAACACACACCTGAGTCTACACTCACACACCTGTCTACTAACACACACCTGTCTACACTCACACACACACACCTGAGTCTACATTCACACACACACACCTGTCAGCATACACACACCTGAGACTACTCACACAGACCTGTCTACACACACACACACCTGTCTACACTCACACACACCTTAGACTACTCACACACACATGTCTACACTCACACACCTGTCTACACTCACACACCTGAGTCCACTCACACACACACCTGAATCTACACTAACACACACCTGAGTCTACACTCACACACCTGAGTCTACACTCACACATCAGTCTACTTACACACACCTGTCAACACTCACACACACCTGAGTCTACACTCACACACACCTGAGTCTGCACTAACACACACCTGAGTCTACCCTAACACACACCTGAGTCTACACTAACACACCTGTCAGCATACACACACCTGAGACTACTCACACACACCTGTCTACACACACACACACCTGTCTACACTCACACACCTGAGTCCACTCACACACACACCTGAGTCTACACTAACACACACCTGAGTCTACACTCACACACCAGTCTACTTACACACACCTGTCTACACTCTCACACACCTGTCTACACTCACACCCACCTGTCTACACTCACACCCACCTGTCTACACTCTCACACATCTGTCTACACTGACACACCCACCTGAGTCTACACTAACACACACCTGAGTCTACACTCACACATCTGAGTCCACTCCCACACACCTGAGTCTACACTCACACACCTGAGTCTACACTAACACACACCTGAGTCTACACTCACACACCTGAGTCCACTCACACACACCTGAGTCTACACTCACACACCTGAGTCTACACTAACACACACCTGAGTCTCTCCTGTGACTTAAGTGAATTCCAAACAGGAAGTTTAGAAATTTTATCTTGATTATATTGTTCTTATTTTTGTTCAGCTTTTCTTATTGAGCAGGCTCCATTAACAACCTGCACAGGCACATAAAGACTGTTCATCCATCAGTTTATTAAAAACTAAGATTTTTTACTCATGCAGCAACTAAAGGATGAAAAGTTATTAAAGGACATTTCTGTAGCTCAGTGGTCGTGGCCATAAATGACGCCAGAGTGTTTCGTTGGTTTTTTTTGCAAAAATGCAAACCTCATTAGCTCTTTAGAACAATGAACTCATTCAGGTAAAAAGGTAAAGATGCTGTCACCCCCCCCCTTTCAGAACGACCTGTCCCTGCTTCGTTCGTCCTCTGAGGACACGCTCGCCGTGGAGGAAGTCCTGGGCAGCTTTGACTTCCTGTCACATGACTTTAGCGCTGATGATGACACTTCCTGTCTGGGCAGCCTGAGGCTCAAAGACAGCGGGTGAGTTTGAGACAGAGAAATAAAAACATGAAAACAGACTTTAACCTGAAAAACTCTTCATCTTCATCTTCATCCTCCTCAGCATCGGCTCCTTCCAGCAGAGCACGCTGAGGAGTCTGGGTATTCTCTCCTCCAACAGCCAATCAGCTTCTGAGGAGGAGCTGCTCATCACCCCACTGACTTCTGGGAACTGGAGTCTGGACCAGGCTTTGGAGACTCACCTGGACACCTGCTGCCTCCTGCTGCAGGTGAGAGTGTGTGTGTGTGTGTGTGTGAGTGTGTGTGTGTGTGTGTGTTTGTGTGTGTGTGTGTATGTGTTTGTGTGTGTGTGTGTGTGTNTAGCTGCACTCTTCTACTACGGAGCCACGCTGTTGTAACAGGAGCAGAATGTGTCTTGGTTTCATTGTCTTGCTGAAATAATCAGGGACGTCCCTGAAAAAGACAAAGTGTCTTGGATGGCAGCAGATGTTGCTCCAAAACCTGTTTGTACCTTTCAGCATTAATGCTGCCTTCACAGATACTTGGACAGTTACCCATGATGCCATGGTGGTGGCGGCGGCGTTTGTGTGTGTTGTTGATGTCTGACTTTGTCTTTGCATGGTAGAGTTTGATCTGTCACTTGTAGATGTGGTGATAAAAGTGTTCCTGTTTTTATTTACGTTTTACACAACTTCATTGGAGTTGGGTTTTATTACAAAAATCTGCTCCTGAGCCACAGTGACACGAAACATGCAGGGACTTCATTTCCCAGCATGCATTTCATCTTTGCATGAAACATTAGTTTATCTGTGAATAATCTGCAATTTTAAACACGTGCAAATCAAATATTCTGTTACTTTCAGGGACTTAAATACTTAAGTCTTTTATAAACAATTACTCTCTCTCTCTCTCTCTCTCTCTCTCTTTTCTCTCTCTCTCTCTCTCTCTCTCTCTCTCTCTCTCTCTCTCTCTCTCTCTGCTGCAGGCTGTAATTTTTTACACTGAGAGTCTAAAAAGTTCTGATGTTCAGATCCAACACGGAGCCTGTCTGTGTCTGAAACGCCTCAGGGTGAGAACACACACACACACACGCAGACACACACACACACACACACCTGTCAGCTGTTGAGTGTGTGTTTTGTAACCTGGTGTGTGTGTGTGTGTGTGTGTTTAGGCCACAGAGAGCGTGGATCACATCGCTGATTTGTGGCGTTCTGATGATGAAGACATTCGCGGCGCAGCCAAAGAGAGCGTCCTCTCCTTCGGTACGATCATCTCCTCCATCCTTCATCTCCTCCATCCTTCACCTCCTCCATCCTTCACCTGCCTCCTCCTCCATCCTTCATGTCCTCCATCCTTCACCTCCCTCCTCCATCCTTCACCTCCCTCCTCCTCCATCCTTCTCCTCCCTCCTCCTCCATACTTCACCTCCCTCCTCCTCCATCCTTCACCTCCCTCCTCCTCCCTCCTCCACCTTTACCTGAGTCTGTTTCTCTCCTCCTCCACCCTCCTCCTCCCTCCTCCACCTTTACCTGAGTCTCTCTCTGTGTCCAGGTAAGAAAGGTCACCTGGCGTTCCAGAGGATGGAGCAGCTCTTCTCTGAGATGGAGGAGGAAAACTACAAGAACCTGGAGACTGAGATCACGTTTCTATAGAAACAGACGCCTTCAAACGCTGAGACTCGGCGCGGAAACTTCAACACTTTTCACTACGTTTGAAGGAAATCTGAATAAAACTAAATCCACAGAGAACGAACTGAAGAGACCAGAGAGGAAGTTTTTATTTCTGATGGATAAACAAAGATAAACAAAGATGAACAAAGATGGACAAAGATGGACAAATATAAAGAATTATAAACTCTGAAGATCTGATTCTCCCGCTGATTAAATTCATGTTTGGAGGAAACAACACCATAAACTAAACTCACATATATAGATAAACTCTTTTTAAACAGTTACAAAAACAAATAGTATTAGAAAAACTGGCTTTGTTGGGTTATTACTCCTAAACAAAATCCAAATTTTGACTTTTTTTATCTCAAAATTTTGACTTTTTGTCTCTGTATGATTAATATGATCATCATACATTTAACTTATTTAAGTATATTTGTCTCAAATTTTGACTCTTTATCTCAAAACTTTGACTCAAATATCCCAGAATTTTAAGCTTTAACTTATAAGTTTGACTTTAAATCTTCAAATGTTAACTTTCTCCAATTTTTCCCATCTTATCCCATAATTAAAAACTTAGACTTCATCCAAATAATTTATACTTTTTTCCTATAAATTCTGACTTTTGATCTCAAAACTTTGTCTCTTTTTGTCAATAATCCATAAATTTAGACTTTAAATCTCTAAAAAAAAAAAATCTTTTGTTCCATACTCTTGATTTATATCGCAAAATTTTGCCTTTTCCCCAAAAAATTATGACTGAATTTTCCCAAAATTTTGCTTTTTCATCTCAAAATTTTGACTCAGAATAGTTTCAGAAATAAACAAAACAACAAAGCCAAATTTTCGTCTGTTTTTTTATTGACAGAAATGGACTTTTATTCACATCACTTTGTTTCTTTAAAGTTTAAACTCAAAAACCACAGAATCATCAGAGGAAAGTTTTAATGTATAAATGAGATCAAAGGAATTGAACCCGCAGCCTCAGATTCCCTTTAAACCACAATAACAGTTTATTTTATTAAACTGTTATTATTGAAGTTTCCCTGCACTGAGAGTTTGCTGCCCCCTGCTGAGCGTCTGAGTGAACTGCACCTGTGAAGGATCCTGACCTCAGACCGCGGTTACAGCGACCTTTGACCTTTCTGAGCGCCACTTTTTCAGAGAGGTTTAAAGAAAAACAGCGTGGGAAGAAAAGGAGAAGAAGAAGAAGAAGAGGAAGAGGAAGTTTGATCTGAAGGTTTTTCTGAAGAGCAGAAAGAAAAACGTGAGGAGAAATGAGAGTGAATGTGTGTGTGTGTGTGTGTGTGTGTGTGTGTGTGTGTGTGTGTGTGTGTGTGTGTGTGTCACTGAGACTTAATCCAGCTTTTATCTTCATTTAGAGAAAATAATTTCATATTTGTCAGAATAAAAAGAAAGTCTCTGATTCACTTGTGTCAGAAACTTTCTCTTTGCTTCCGCTCGTTTGTTTGTTTGTTTGTTTGTTTGTTTGTGTTTTTTAAAATCTGCAGAAGAATATCAGGAAGTGGAGCTGACACCAAAAACTGAAACTTAAATCCAACAGGTTTTTATTGAAGGTGACAGTCAGGGATCTCAGGTTGAAGTCTGAGTTACAGTGTCTGACCTGGTGGTTAATCTCTCCTTTCAAAATAAAAGCATGAAAGCTCTAAAGAATGAAAGTTTACAGAAAAGCTTTTACTTCTTAGATCACAGTCAGAATTCAGACATTTATTCAGAGTTCATACTTCATATCTCACCAGGTTTTATTAATTTATCTCCAATACATAATAGCAATAACTTTACTCTGAAATTATCAACAGGTTCTTCCTTCACCAACAGCTTCACGGCCAAATGTTGGGAGAAAAAACGTAAATTCATTCAATTCAAACCTTTTTCATGTTGGACAGTAATTCAGCACCAAATAATCTGCACCACACTTCTTTCTTTGTGCATTCACACTTTGTCACTTGAGTTATTTTTAACATGAAACATAAACATATTTGAAACATGAACAGATGAAAGAATCAGAGGACAAAGTTTGGATCAGACTCTGAGTCGACTCGTTTTTTTCTGCAGGTTTTTTACAGAGCAGTTCTGGCAAATGTTGAGAGAAAACTTGGGGAATATGGTCGGAAAAATTGTAAAAAAGAAAAAAAAAAAGGTCAAAAACAAGCAAAAAAAGAGAAAAATTGAGATACAACTTGAAAATAGTCATAATGTATGAAGAAATTGTCAAAAAGTAAAAAAATAATTGGTAAAAATGGGAAAATAAATTAACAAATGGATCAGCAAATAGCCCAGAATTGTCAAAAAGCAGCAAAAATGATTGAAAATTAAGGTAAAACTTGGAAAATTTGCAGGAAGTATGAAGAAGAAATGGTTGAAAGGCAGCAAAATCTGTGAAAACATGGAGAAAATTTGGAAAAAGGTCAGAAGGCGCAAAAAAAATGGTCCAAAAGTGGCAAAAATCGTAGTATTAATTGAGTGAAATTAGCAAAAAGAGGCAAAATCAGGAGAAAATTTTAAAGGTGGTCTGGTGAAAACACAAATGGTCAAAAAAAAGCAGCAATAATAGGTAAAAATAGGAAAATAATTTGGCCAGTTTGGTTAAAATGGCAAAAAAAAAGGAAAAAAACAATTAAAGCAAAAAACAATTGTGAAAAATTAAATTTATGTGAAACTGGGAAAAAACTTTGAAAATGGTCAGAATTAACAAAAATTGGCAAATAATGAGGGAAAACTTGGAAAAATGGTCAGAAAAATTGTAAAAAAAAAAAAAAAAAAGTTCAAGAACGAGCAAAATAGAGAAAAAATGGGTAAAAATTGGAAAATAACTTGGATAATTTGGTGAAAATGGGGAAAAAAAATCTATTGAAGCAAAAAAAAAAAAGTGAAAAATTAGGAGAAACTTACAAAATGTTCAGAAAGTTTGATAAAGATGATCAGAAAGTTGTAAAATGTTTGGAAATAAGGAGAAAACTTGTAAAATGGTCAAAAATTGAGTGAAACTTGGGAATAAGTTGGAAAAATGGTCAGAAAGGAAATAAAGTGTCAAAAACAGCAAAAAGGGAAAAACTTCAGAGCTGTTCCTGCTCAATGTTTGATCACAGCTGAGTTTATTTTTATTTACCTTCATTTACCTTTTTTTTTTTACCTTTATTTACCTTCGTTAGCCTTTATTAACCTTTATTTACCTTTTTTACCTTTATTTACCTTTATTTACCTTTTTTTTTTACCTTTTAAATGGAAGTAATGGAAATAAATGGAAATAAAGGGTAGTAATCTGAAATAAATGGAAATAAATGGAAAAAAAAATGGAAGTAAATGGAATTAAATGGAAAAAAATGGAAATAAATGGAAAAAAAAAATGGAATTAAATGGAAGTAAATGGAAATAGTAAATGGAAGTAAATGGAAAAAAAAAATGGAAGTAAATGGAATATTTACCTTCATTTACCTTTATTTACCTTTTTTTTACCGTTATTTACCTTTATTTACCTTTTTTTTTAACCTTTATTTACCTTCATTACCTTTATTTACCTTTATATACCATCATTAGACTTTATTTACCTTTATTTACCTTTTTTTTTTACCTTCATTTACCTTAATTTACCTGTATTTACCTTTTTTTACCTTTTTTTTTTTTACCTTCATTTACCTTTATTTACCTTC
>RPOG01001983.1:0-62558 GCA_008086565.1 Thalassoma bifasciatum
AACCTTTTTAAATAAAACATTCTTTGCAAATAAAAAGAATTTTAAAGCTGTTGAGAAATGTAAAAAACTTTTGTCCCGTAATTTTCACCTTGTCAAATGTCAGGGTGGTGCAACCGTAACATTAGACTTTTATTTTAAAGTGAAGAGAATAAAACAGGAAACAGAAAACTGCATCAGCCAGAGGAGCCCAAATGACATTTGTGACCAAGTGGAAAAGTTTGTAGATTTCTCTGAAATACTGATAAAAAAGGTTTTTTCACTTCATTGGTGACTGGAACAATTTCCATGTCAGGTGGAACAACCAATGTAATAATGTGAAATGTTATTTTAACATCAAATTATTTATCTTATTCACAAATAAAAGAAATGAAACACACAAAATGCAAATGTATGAGTCACTACAGACACTTGAGAGATACTTGCCAATAATTTCACACAGAAAAAATAACAGGAACATATAAATATATTTTCATATATTTGGTTGCGCCACCTGACATTTTTGGGTGCTCAAATTAAAAATACTAAAAAATAATGAACCTAAAATCTTTGAAATGTTGGTCAACTAATGAAATCTGTTAGAAAACATAATTCTTCTCTCAGAAATATGTTTTTATCCATTTTCAAAGAACTTTTTAAAAATACTTTTTTAGACCCTCTTTTTGTCATTGACCCATATAACAAAAACACAAATACCTGTAAACATGTATTATTGTTGATTTTGTCGGCTTTGTTTAATATCAGGTGTTTTGGCCTGTAGTTTTCCTCTCAGGTCTTGTTAATAATTTGCTTTTTCAGCCTTTTTGCAGATCAAGGGAAAGGATTCCAGTGGGCTAATGAATAATAAAATCTGATTGGCACACTGAATTGCATATTCAGCAATACCAACGTTACATTTTCGATTATACACACTGTACCAAAACTGTAATCTGAATCCGCACAAGTCTAACAACAGAAAGCGAGTTCAGTGGGTGAAGGCTCTGTCGGTTGTTACATCAGATTTGGATATTAGATTGCTTCAAGAAATTAGAGTCAAAAAGCTGCTTATTGTATGTGTACGGTTTGATTCTGGAAACATTAAAGCAGGCTTGTTGAAACATGAGGGAACTGTAAGTCACTGCTGCATGTTTAAAGAGGGGCATTGGGTGAGAAGTGAAATTTGGAAATTGTGTTATTGAATTTAAAGCTGAATCAAACTCGTGCAAATCTGAACATTGTGCTTTAATAGTCTTTGGTTTGGACGTGAATGTGTTACAGACACTTTTCTCACTAACAAATTTCAGTTAATGCCAAACGTGTTAGCTGAGGTTAAGTATTTCACTGCTCTGCGCTGACTGGTCACATTTCTTAACACAAAACTAAGACTGAATCTTTATGGACTTGGCTTTGTGCACAGGGGGGTTATTGTTATGCTGAAATAAAAAGGAGCTTTCCCCAAATCCTCAGACTTTGTATGAAACAAAAGTTTTGGCTGTGTTATTGCAAGATTTCCCTGAATCGCAGAAAAGTGTTCTGGAAAAGTATAAAGGTCCCATAAATCAGCTTGATGCACAGCAGGAGTTTCCAAAGTGGGGGGTTGGGAAACACTTCCAGCCTCCTAAAACTTGAAACTACTTCCCGCTGCATATTACAGCCATTTTTTAGAAAAACATGAACAAAAACAAGAAAATGTTTGATCTATTTTCCCACATTTCTCGCTGAAGACCCCTGAGGTGACAAAGCCAGGTAGCTTATGAATAAATTACACATCAAATAAGAAATTTGCAAATTAAAAATGTGAATCATTCCCCTCGAAGTGTCATTAAAGAAGTCATTTATATTCTAATTCTCTCCGTGTTTTGACATTTTCAATTAAATTGTTAAGCTTAATGTCCTTTTCTGCTCGGTATTAGCGGCTATTTTTGTCACGGACTTAAAAGTGCCATCCTTTCTCCAACAACAGCCGCCTATTCCTTTCATTTTTATCTCCCCGATGTGTTTTTATGGCGCTCCCACCTGCAGTAAGTCGCCGCTGACATTCACGTCTTTGGCTCCTCACAGGAGAAATGATGCTGGATTGACCAGTGTGTGGTTTACAGCCGCCTGCGTAATGACTTCATTATTCAGGATGCCGCTTTGATTGCTGCACCTTTCTGCTCTGACAGGACGTGATTGACAGAGCAGTTTTCCATGACAGATTACAAATACTGTCGCCTGGTTTTCCCACACAAAGGCCGTCATTCAGCACCTATAATAGACGCTGTCAGAGCCGCTGACGAGGTGGGGCGACTTCTATTAGATGTGACAGTTCTTAAAATACGAGACGTGTGTGCATGTCAGCTCATTGTCATGCAAAATGAGACATTCAGGGACTGTTGTTTCTATTTTTGAATCACTTTTTGATTGATATTTTTATAATTCGGATGTGCTGCAGGATATAAAGTGGTCTGAGTTTGGTTTCGAGGGACGTAACGGGAGAGAGAGCACCTTATGGATTGGCACAGAGGGCGCCAACACGCCGTGTCACCTGGACTCTTATGGATGCAACCTGGTGCTGCAGGTACAAGGACGGTAAGACACATAACACTGCAAAAAACCAGACTTCAAAAACAAGAAAAAATATCCACAAACAAAACAAGGAAACATGCTTTGTCAAGACTTTCCAAAAAAAAAGTAAAAATATCCAACCTCAATGAACCCAGAAATACTTAAAAATGAATATATTCTCACTGATAATTGTCCTTTTTTTCTTGCCACAAATAAAAAATACGAGACGCCTTTTCCCAATATGTTGAACATTATTCTTACATTAAGAATACTAGTGCCACTATCTTGACATAATGATACACTGGGGAAAAAAAATTCAAACTAAAAATAAGTTTAAAAAAAATTAATATGAGATATTTTTGCTTGTAACAAGGAAAAACATCTGTCGATGGAACAGGTGAAAATTCTCTTGGAATAAGACTTAAGATCAGACAGTTCAATATTTCCTTTACCTCAACTGTGTCAAGATACCAGATGTTTTTTGTAGTCGATGTTTTCTGCTCTACACCAGTGTTACTCAACCCTGCTCGTCAGAGAAATAATTTAAGTGGTGAAAAGTGGCAAAACCAATAAAAGGTAGCCATATAAAATAAGTTTAAAGGTGCCAAAAATGGTCAAAAAGCAGCAAAAATGGGTGAAAACTGGGAGAAAACTTCAAAAATGGTCAGAAAATAGAAAAAAAATCATGTTTGAAATCTCCTTTTTTATTGATCTTATGTAATAATCCAATTTTCAGAGACGCTGAATTTTGGATTTTCATTCTCTGTAAACCATAATCACAAACAACATTTCAAGAAATAAAGGCCTGAAATAATCACTCAATGATTCATGAGTCTATAAAATATCTGGGTTTCACTTTCTGAAATTAGTGACCAAAATTATTCAACTTTTTCATGATATTCTAAGTTTTTAGATGTACCTGTATATGCAAACAGGGTTTATTTTTTGGATCTTTTGTTTATTTTTCTTTCAAAAATCTTTATTTCCTGCATATTAGGGCCATTTAAAGAATTAGTGTATAAAATGGCAAATTTGCAAGTTTGATTCCAATTAATTATCAATAATTATGTCAGTATTCTGTGCAATATCCATGATTTATAATTTATTTATGTCAGTACTTGTGCAATATCCATGATTTATAATTTATTTATGTCAGTACTTGTGCAATATCCATTACCTATCTCATCATGTATATACCACACATTTTAGGTAGACTGTAAATACTTAAGGTTCTATTCTGTATTTTATTTTATTTCAATTTTGGGTAAGACACTTATGCTTATACTTGACACTTATGCTTATATTTGTATTTTCTTATATTTCTAACTCTTTCTGAATGAGAGTAACTGTATACTAAAAAAGCTTTTTCTCCTCAGGGATCAATAAAGTATTTTGATTCTGATTCCGAACCAGATTCATAGTTCGTAGATTGTTGTCAGTCATTGGTTTTCTTTCTTTTTTCTTTGTCTTACAAAATCCTACTTTTCTTCCTCTAGTATGTATTTTTCATATTCAAATAAGTAAAATAAAAATAAAGAAAATTTCAACCCCTTCAATATAGCGATTGATGTCAGCAACATTAGATGGAGAATTTATAAAGTAATCACTCAATAAATCACAATGCATTATAGGACAAAAATAATAGTAACAGATTATTTTTGCAGAACGTTCATGCCTACGCTGAAGTACCTGAAATAAGTTTCTTGCCCGTTAACCTTCCAGCGTCTCTGCAGCAGGACTTCTGATCTCTCCTCCGCCCTCTCAGAGAAAGTTAATTTGTGGCAGCAGAGTTCGCCAGAGCTGCAGGGAAATGGAGACAGAGTGTGAAGAGCTATACGGGGCGATGTGAGTCAGAAAACAAGAAGGAAAAGGTCTCTGCGAATCTTATCTGAACCCGGTGTTCTTCCAGAGAGCAGCACTCTTATCTCAGCCTTTGTGATGGCGCTCAGCCTCTTTTATTTGGTATTGATCTGGAGGTAAATGAAATTCAGGCGCTACAACTGACCCATGAAAGTACATCAGTGATGATTGAAATGACAACCTCTGCAACAAAGGTGGGTTGGATGAAGAGAAGGCAGTAATTGCAATCATGGATTCTGCAGATAATAAAGCACAAAAAAGATTTTTAGCAGAGGACAAAGAATCCATCGAAGGAAGCAGAAAAACAGAGAACTACTGATGAAATCATGTATGAAATGTGCATTTTTAGGCGGACGTAAAGGTCAGACATGACTGAATGAAAGAGTGGGAGTGTAGCTGATGTTTTTGTGATGTTTTCTGCAGGAAGCGCTGGCACCTCTTCCCTCCAGAGGACACTCCTCACATGTACCCGACCAGGATCCCTTATGAAGAGTCAAGTATCTTCAGCCAGGTGGATGTTCTCCACCCAGACCTGAAGAGGTTTCCTGCTTTTCAGGGAGTCAAACCTCATGTTGTTACTCTGCAGCCAGGACAGGTGAGGAATCTTGCAAACAAACATTTTGTCTCCACATTTAAAGAGTTAATCCACTTAGGTTTTCTCATTCCTTGTTTTGAAGCTCTTCTGAGGTTGGTGTTGATTTTTTTTCTCCCCTGTGGATTCAACTTACCACAAATTTTACTGAAAATAAGACACAAACACTTCAGGTTATGCTGCATACTTTGACCACAAAGTGTTTCACAGATGAAAACTAAACACAGGGTCAGCTTTTAGATTGTTTATGTGAAGTTTTGCTGGAAAATAATGAGCTCTTCTTCCCATTTACACAGTTGTGCTCATAAGTTTACATACCCTGGTAGAATTTATGATTTCTTGGCCTTTTTTCACACATAATGAATTTTAACATGAAAACTTTTCTGTCACACATGGTTAGGAGTTAGGTGAAGCCTTTTATCAACAAACAACTGTGTTTACTCTTTTGAAATCAAAATGACAACAGAATAACACAATACTAAAGGTAACCATCCTCACCTGTGATCTATTTTCCTGTATTTAGTGTTTGTGTATAAAAGCTCAGTGAGTTTCTGAGCTCCTGACAGACACTTGCATCGTTCATCCAGTGCTACACTGACATTTCTGGATTCTGAGTCATTGAGAAAGCAAAATAATTATCAAATTATCTGCAAGAAAAGTTAATCCAACTGTATAAAACAGGAAAGGGATATAAAAAGATATCCAAGGAACTGAGGATGCCAATAAGCAGAGTTCAAACTCTAATTAAGAAGTAGAAAATGAGGGATTCTGTTGAAACCAAACCACGGTCAGGTAGACCAACAAAAATTTCAGCTACAACTGCCAGGAAAATTGTTCAGGATGCAACTGCCAGGAAAATTGTTCAGGATGCAAATAAAAATGCAAAGCTGAAATAAAAATACTCTCTGAAAGAATGTGGTCTGACTGTTTCAAGGCGCACAATAAGGAGGCACTTGAAGAAAAATGGGCTGCATGATCGAGTCGCCAGCACAAAGCCATTTCTATGTAAATGCCACAAAGTTTCCTGCTTACAATACGCCAAACAGCACAGAGACAAGCCTCAAAACTTCTGGAACAAAGTTATTTGAAGTGATGAGACCAAAAGTGAACTTTTTGTCCACAACCATAAACATTGTTCCATGTGGAGAGGAGTCAACAAGGCCTATGATGAAAGGTCCACCATTCCTACTGTGAAACACGGAGGTGGATCACTGATGTTTTGGGGATGTGTGAGCTACAAAGGCTCAGGAAACTTGGTCCAAACTGATGAATGAAGGATGAATGCAGCATGTTATCAGAAAATACTGGAGGAAAATTTACACTCATCAGCCCAGAAGCTGCACATGAGACGTACTTGGACGTTCACACATGACAATGATCCAAAACACAAGGACAAGTGGACCTGCCATTGGCTACAGCAGAATAAAGTGAAGGTTCTGGAGTGGCCATCTCAGTCTCCTGAGATCTCAAACCTGCAGTTCATGCAAGACAGACCAAGAATTTACAGGAACTAGAGGCTTTTTGCCAAGAAGAATGGTCAGTTTTACCATCTGAGAAAATAAAGACCCTCATCCACAACGAGCACAAAAGACTTCAAGCTGTCATTGATGTTAAAGGGGAAATACACGCTATTAAGAAGTGGGGGATGGAAACAGTTGTTTGTTATTAAATGGCTTCACCCAACCACTAACCATGAGTGACAGAAAAGTTTGTGTTATCGTTCATATTCTCTGAAAAATGGCCAAGAAACTACAACTGCAACTATCTTTTGCAGCAGTGTTGAACTCTGTTTACTCATCACTAGAAAACCACCACAACAGCTCGATGAATTTATATGTTATGCAACACTTAAATGCCCAGTTATGCTGAGCAGGTCATCACACAGAGGCTATAACCATAAAACATCTCCTGATTGGTCCTTGAGCTCTAAACATGTGAAAGTAGACTTAACAAGAGGAGATTTATTCGTTGTGACGGCCTCCATAAAAGTGTAATGCAAGGAAACGCACATGACTTGTGTTCCAATTAAGATCCGGCCTTCATGCTTTTAGTGCATCGCCTCCAAGAGACTGAAGCTTTTATATCGAAGGAGGTGTAAGGTAAGTCAGGTTGAAGTCTCTTACGTCCTCGCTCTTGATGTCTCGTCAGGAGAAAAGGTAACAGGGGTCAAGTCCGGGCCGTAGATCATCTGACAGCTCCTGTCATCTGCTCTGTGGTGGGGTCAGATATTGTGGAGCGATGATGGAGGTATAACTCAGTCACACAGCAGCTGTTTTGGTTACTCTCCAAAAAAGTTTTCCTGAATCTTTCCGTCCTACTTTGCCTTGTTTTGGATTCCAGCTGCATTGTTTTGTTCTGCAGGAGTCAAAATAGTGACAGAGCAATTAACCATCCGTCTCTTTTCACTGCCTGAACTCCTGAAGCGCCCTGAATACGCTCTTATCAGAAAAAAGCAAACCCAGCTGTCAGGAGGCGGGTAACAGCGTGAGGCGTTCAGGGTCACAGCTGATGCTTCAGGAGGTTTACTTATGATGGAGATTACACCGCTGACGGGTGATCGACCAAACATGACTCTGCTGTCTCAAGAATATCAGCTTCTGTCTTCTACTTTGGTTAGGGGAAAGAAGAAAGTTTTTGCTTTTAATATCTTCAAATAAGACGCTTTTTCAAGAATGTGGCTTATATTAAATGAATGAATGAATGAGTGAAACTACAGTATAGAAATTGCATTTGGTGCAGTTTCCAAAACCAAAAAAGAAACAGGAGAGAAAAAAGAAAATTTGATACCTGCGCTTTGATTAGCCTGCACAATCCATTATACAACACAGAATATTAGAAAGACACAAAAAAGAAAGACGTAACAAAGATAACTCTTAATTATTATTCGTCATTACATCACCTTTAAGTCATCTTATACTGTAATCCTTTATCATTTTATCTTTCAGTGTTTTTTGAACTTTCAAACCATTACTGGGTTCTTTTCATAGTTTAACCCCCAGGAATTAAAAACATCTATATTTAACATTAGTATCCATGTTACCCTATTACAAAGACACAAAACTAACCTAAATTATTTTTTACCCTCAAACTGAAAAGATTTGAATACAGGTGAGAAAGCTTATTTTTACCTTTAAAAAGTATTACTGGTGTTTTTAAGTATGCAATATCTAATAATAATAGTTTTATTTTGTATAGCGCTTTTCAAAACCCAAAGACACTTTACAATTAAAAGCAATACATCAATGCATACATCAAGTAAAACAATTCAGATATTTAAACAACAGTGCAATCACAGATTAAAAGCTAACTTAAAAAGGTGAGTTTTTAAGAATTTTAGGGTGTGAGAAGATTATTTATTGGTTATTTCACAAAAGGAAAACTCATTTATTATTCTAATTATGTTGAAATGCTGAGCATCAGTCACTCAGTTAAGTGCTGCTCCAGTAGTGCAATGGAGATGTTAAGGTAAAGTTTGTGGCTAAGCATTTCAATAAGCATTTGCTGCAAGGAAGTGCTTAATGTTGAAATGTGGTGCTCAGCATTTCAACATCCAGGATTTGCTGAAAGGAAATGCGGGGCCAGCAACTTTTCTTGTAGTTTAATTGTTATATATAATATGTTATATGTAGCATTATAAGTGAAAAGTACAATATACGCAGACATTTCTGATTCAAGAAATCTCTATTTTCAATCTATAAAACCAATGGATTTAGAGACTTTATGTGTTATATATGCTATATTTGACTTCCAACTACATTTATGATCTCAAACACTCCCTATCGTTCTGTCTTTTTGTACCTTTTTATGTTGGACTGTAAGAGTCAGATACTTGAAGTTTGATGACAACACTGCCATCTAGTGGTGAAGGGTTTAAATACAATAATAAATCACCTACTCCCATGATCCCTTATATGTGAAATCAGACTTTGATTTTAAGCATCATCAATAAAAACACAAAAACGAGTCACTCTGTTCTCTCACACGCTTTTTAAATGTGAAACTCTTCACTCTGGATGTTTGTCCGGGTTCAGGAGCTCAGGTAAATCTCCCTCAGGATGTTTCCACCTTTGTGAATCCAGTGAAAGCAACAATCATTCATCTTGTCAGACCACAGGCTGTGAATGAATCAGGTCTGCAGAGGAGGCAGAGATCAATAAGACCCGCCTGTTTTAATAGACTCACTTTATGAATGGACGACCCACTGAGGGACTGGGAGGAGGAGGAAGGTGTTTGCTGCCACCTAGTGGGTGATCAGTGTGAAATCTCCTCTGCTGAAGATTTATCACAGAGGCTGAAAGGTAAAAATACAGCAGCGTAGGTGATGTTATTAAAGTGCTGATCCATTTAAGCTGCTGAGCTTTAACTTTTATCCACTCAGGTGCTTTATGTTCCCAGACACTGGTGGCATTACGTGGAGTCTGTGGATCCCGTCACCGTCAGCGTCAACTCCTGGATCGAACTGGTGAGTAAATTTAAGGAGAATTTAACCACATTAGTTCTGATTCATGTTGATACTTACATCCTGGATGAACGACTCATTCTGTGGCATCTGTTCCTGAACAGGATGTGGATCACGTGTCCAGAGTGAGTGAAGCTGTGACAAAGACTGTGGTCTGTGCCCTGAAAGGCGCAACGAGTGATGACAACACAGACGAGTGGCTGAATCCTACTGAGGTACTGACTAAGTCTGAGCTTTACCACAACAAGCTCACCTGAGAGTCTGGTCTGACCCAAAACATCTGATTCACCCAGAATTAAAACCCCAATTCCACCAAGTTAGGACGTTGTGTAAAACGTAAATAAAGACAGAATACAATGATTTGCAAATCCTTTTTAACCTATATTCAGTTGAACACACCACAAAGACAAGACATTTATTGTTCAAACTGATAAACTTTATTGTTCATTTGCAAATATTCACTCATTTTGAATTTGATACCTGCAACATGTTATTAAAAAACTGTGACAGGTTCATGTTTCCTCTGTGTTTCATCACTTTTCCTTTAACATCACTGGTTCAGTGTTTGTGAACTGAGGAAACTAATTGTTGAAGCTTTGGAACTGGAATTCTTTCACATTCAAAGTCTCTGTTGTTGTATTTTGTTCTTCATAATGTTCCACACATTTTCAATGGGAGACAGGTCTGGGCTGCAGGCAGGTCAGTCTTGTAGCTGCACTCTTCTACTACGGAGCCACGCTGTTGTAACAGGAGCAGAATGTGTCTTGGTTTCATTGTCTTGCTGAAATAATCAGGGACGTCCCTGAAAAAGACAAAGTGTCTTGGATGGCAGCAGATGTTGCTCCAAAACCTGTTTGTACCTTTCAGCATTAATGCTGCCTTCACAGATACTGGGACAGTTACCCATGATGCCATGGGTTGGCGGCGTTTGTGTGTGTTGTTGGTGTCTGACTTTGTCTTTGCATGGTAGAGTTTGAACTGTCACTTGTAGATGTAGTGATGAACTGTGTTAACTGACAATGGTTTTCTGAAGTGTTCCTGAGCCCACGTGCTAATATCCTTTACACAATGATGTGGGTTTTTAATGCAGCGCCGCCTGAGGGGTCAAAGGTCACGGCCATTCAATGTTGGTTTTGGGCCTTGCTGCTTACGTGCAGAGATTTCTCCAGATTCTCTGAATCTTTTGATGATATTATGGACTGTAGATGATGAAATCCATCAATTCCTGCAGTTGGACAAAGTTGAGAAACATTGTTCTTAAACTGTTGGACTATTTGCTCTCGCAGTTGTTGACGAAGTGGTGAACCTGGCCCCATCTTCTTGGAGAGTCTCCTTTTAAACCCCTGTCAGCTTTTTAGGAACATGTTGCAGGCATCAAATTGAAAATGAATAAATATTTGCAAAAAAACAATAAAGTGCATCAGTTTGTATTTACATTTTATGCTCATGTTTCAACAGGAAGGAGTAGGTTCCCATACGGAGAACATGCAGTATGTGAACCTGGCGCTTAAAGCTTCAGCTGAAACACAGAGGAGCCTCAACAGCAGCAAACACACGAGAGACACAGTGAAGAGAGACCACAGAGGACAAATCAGGACAAACTGTGACAGAGCAGGAGAGTCTGAGCTCTGCAGGGTTCCCTTTGGACCACATCTGATCCCTGTTCACTGTCAGAAAGAAAACTCAGCAGGAACTAAAAGAGTGGACGTGAAATCACCAATCAGAGAGACGCAGCTGAGATCTGCAGATGTGAAGTCCCAGAACACTTCAGGAGATAACGAGGAACAAACAGACACAACAGTAACCACTAACGACCTGTTGGACTGCCTGCTGCATCCTGATGTCATCGCCCTCGTCACTCAGCTCTTACTGGAAAGGCACACGGGAGGTCACAGGACAGATTAAGATTCAGAGTTTCTGAAAAGAGGAGAAAACATTAACGGCACTTTTCTGTCCCCGCTCAGCTGTGACCCTCCTCCTGGGATCTGCACACAAACAAAAACAAATCACTTTCTCTTCGGAGTGATGCCATCAAGTGCTTCCTTGTTTTGTTGTCCTGCGCCGACTAATCCAGTTTGTTTCCTCCAGACCAAGAAATATATTCCCCTAAATCAATTTCATATGCTAATAAAGCCGATAATTCAGGGAAATATTCCTCAGATGTGAACGTTTGTTTTCTGCCTAATGTTTCCTGTCATCTGCTGATGCAAAATGTGAATGAACAGCAGAGTTAATGTTTTAGTGACGGATGAAAACTGAGCAGGAAGCAATAA
The DNA here is from genome assembly GCA_008086565.1 of Thalassoma bifasciatum. Lineage (NCBI taxonomy): Eukaryota > Metazoa > Chordata > Actinopteri > Labriformes > Labridae > Thalassoma > Thalassoma bifasciatum. The sequence continues at coordinate 11,708 of RPOG01001983.1, forward strand.
ACGTTAGGAAAACAATCTGCTGCTGCGCATAGAGAGGAGAGAAAATGTTGGGTATAAAAGTAAACTCATCACTTCTTTTCTCCAATACACGCAGAATAGACAAATCATCAACATACTGTGGTATAAAACTGCTTTAGTTATTTAAATTGACACAATTACATGAAAGACATTTGGATTTTCTTTCAGCATCACATCTGTGTATTTACAGAACTTCATGAGAAGCAGCACAATTTACAAAATCCATCAAGTATCTTTAAAGGAACATGCAGCTGCTTCAAGGCAGATAAAATAAACACTGCAATAAGTTTTTCCCACAGACGAGGAGACAACTTCACAACTTTGTGACACTAATGCGGTAGTGGATTTTCTTTTTTACCTGCAGCTAACAGATCTTAAATCTCATACTGACAGTTTCTGCTCCACACGTCACAAGAAATCCTACAAACATGAAACTTAAAGCTCCTGTGAGGAGTTTTCAACCATCGGGGACAAGAGTAAAAAGCCTGTTTACATTTTTTCATCGCCAAGATTCATGAGGAGACACATTTCTGTTAAAAACTAGTAGGATGACACATTTTGAAAATTAAAATAATAATAATTCAATGCACTTTTTAGCACAAGATGCAGCACCTGTGGACAAACAAACTTAAAGCACTTCCTCACTCTTACTAAGGATTTTTTCATCTGATCTAAGCAAGTAATTGTCATATAATTGTCTTATTATTCTTGATATGAGCCATATTCAACTCAAAAGTCCACAAAAATGTCATATTTCAAGTAATTTAAAGACAAAAATGATGCTTGAATCGCTTGTATTGAGTAAAAAAAATTAAAATCAGCCAATGGGGTTAGAAAAAAATTTGCTTGTCAAGTTTCAAGAAACAAGTACAGTGTCTTAAAAAGATATTTTTTCCTTGTTACAAGCAATTCAGATGTCATTTTTGTCTTAAATAAACTTGAAACGATATATTTTTTCTGGACTGGTTTTGTAAATGTGGCTCAAATCAAGATTATTAAGACATTTCTTTACTAAAAAAACTGACAAACACTTGAACAGATTTCCCTTTTGTCAGTGTGAATTTCTTGTATGTAAGAAAAAAGTCTAGCAATGGGGTAAGAAAAAAAATTACTGCTTTATTATTTCTATTCTATTTTCTTGCATTATTTCTATTTCAAGAAACATAATGAGCAAATTTTTCTGACCTCATTGGCAGATTTTTTTTTCTCCTATATGAAAATTCAGGCTTCATTTTTGTCTTTTAGGAACTTGAAATGAGACGTTTCTGGACTTGTCAGCAGACTGTGGCTTATTTAAAGTAAAATAAAACAATTTTCAGAAAGAACAAGACGTAAACACTTGCTTAGATCTCAGTTTTTGCCCACTAAAAGCAACATTTCTTTTGTCCACAGGGGGCGCCAAAACTGAAAGTTCCTCACAGGAGCTTTAACAGAAGTAAAGGTTGGAGTGATATTAACTTGCTGCTGTATCATTTGCCACCAGGGGGCGACTCAAATACACGATAACAGATGATTTACGTAAACATTTCCCTTCACTGGATTCAAGTCTGTTTCAGAACAACGACACGCGACAACGGTAAAACTTCTCAAAGACAAAAGCGTCACCTTTCTACATTTATGTTCTTTAACATGTGAAACCACAAGTTCTGCTCCACAAAATATAAACTGAAAAATCTCTGACATTTTCCATCAAAGGCAGTGAAGGCTGTGATTATTTGTAGGCGTCATAGAAAATAAAACATTGCGTTAATATTCACAAACATATATAGATAACATTCATATATAATAACACTTTCGATCACGGTGTAGGAAATGTCCAATATGAAGACTCTTCAACACATATTCAGTCTCAATCAGATAATACTTTCCTTTTCTCAGGTTAGATTTTGAATATTCTGGAGTGTTAAGAAATAATATAAGACAGGTCCAACGATGACATCATTTTACCACAAAAATAAAACAGTCATTTGATTTTAAAAAAGCGCTCAGCTGCAGCAGAAGAGATTCAGTCTGTTTCAGCGTTACAGCCTGGTGCCCTTCTCTGTTTTGATCATCTTCATCTCGCCCATCCTCTTCTTCAGGTCGCCGTCCTCGTGGTCGTCGTCCTCCTCTTTCCCTGAGTCCTGCAGGTAAGTCTTGTTAAGCTCATCGGGGTCGACGTACGTGTAGAAGGACGCCATGATGGAGAAGATGATGCAGACGCCGAGCAGGAGACCGGCAAAGAGGAGGAACTCGATCCACTGAGACACAAACAAACAAAACATGGATTAGAGCTTTTATTCAGTATGACCACAACCACAAAATGATGTTCAGTGTCACACCTGTTCCAGTCCCGCCCCCTCGGCCACAATCAGCACGATCACGTTCCCAAAAGCGACGGTGAGGAGCCAGCCGGCCTGAAGGACGGACTTCATGTTGGTGGGAGCCTGAAGGGAAGAGATCCTCGATATTATCAAACGTCACCATGACATGAGATTTTCTTTTCCTAATCCTAGAAAACATTCAAAGAGGCTGTTCTGACATTTAACCAAAGAGCTTGTTTCCATTTTTTTCTTGCTTCACACCAAAACTTGTCCGTCAGTTCGACTGTTCGAAGCAAAAGTGTGAATACAGTACGAGAACTTCATTTGTTAGACTTTGTGAATCAGACTTCGACATGGAGCAGATAACAGACGCAAACTAGAGAAGTTGCATTTCCTCGCAGAAAATGTGTTAAAATTCTGAAGCTGAACAACTAAAATGAGAAAAAGTGAAATAAAATTACTAAAATCATTTTGATACGGATGAAAATGTGGAATGAGTAAAATGAAAAGAAATAGAAAAAGTGGAAGCAGAAGAAAAATTAAAAGTAGAAGAGGATGTAAAATTAGTTTGAGTTGTATTAGTTGCAGAAAAAGTTGTGTAAAAAGCTGAAAGAGCAGAGTAAGATCGACGGAAGTGTATGCAGGATTTTCCTAAAAAAATGAAATGTCAACTTCAACAGGAATAATCCTGCTCAACCGTGGCATGTCGTTTTCTTTGTCTGAAGCATAAATATAGTGTTAAAAATCCATAAAGTTTTTAAAGCACCACATTACAGCACTCAACTCATTCCACTTTGCTTACTCACATGATTATTCACTTTGAAAAAATTAAATTTAAGGAGCTACTGAGCACTAAAATGCAGAAATGTCCTTCCTGGATAACGTTCAGGCTTAATATTGGACCACAAAAATGTGCAAATAATGTCAGAAATCAAGGCTCTAAATCTGAGCTTATTTACATATTTATGCAAGAAATACTTTGGTTCACGTGTTTGGATTTCCAAATGTCCTTCCTGGATAACACACATAAAGTGGCTATAAAACCATATTTTAATTTGGATAGTCATGTTAAAAGCTATTGAATAATCCAACAGATTCTGAAGGACCCCAAAACGTACATAAAGGTCTGAGAATCTCCCTTAAATGTTGATATTTTGACATTTTCTGTCACCTGTGCAACATGTCCACATATCATGTGTCCTCCTGGATAATGCTGATAAAGTTTTACCATGTTGATAAGTTTAAAAATGACCTGTTTCATGTTAAATATGACATTGAGGTGATGAAGATTAAGTTAAATTTTACACAGTAGACCTTGTTAGTGCCTGATTATAAAGGGGAATAGTTTGTTTTGTCCTTATTGGATAACAAAAATCTTCTGTTACTCACGACACGTCCTCTGTTAATCAGTGCATTAGATATTGCTTTGATTTTTTTTATATAATATTGTTGACAATTTTATGTATTTTTTTTAACTGTATGGCATTTTTTTGTTGTTATTTTTCCACAGTATTCAACGATAACTCTGGTCATGTTTTGTAATTCCTGACCGACCTGTGAGTAGGAGAACTCCAGGCCTGTGATGGAGAACATGACCTCGCCCATCGTCATGAGGGCGTACTGCGGGACCTGCCAGGTGATGTGCACATTGTTAGCTTTCACATCCTCCATCTTGTGAGGCACAATTTTTCCTGTATCCTGAAAAAAGAAAAAAAAAACGGAGTGAGGCGTCTGTCGTGTTGTGTAACAGGTGAAAGGATCATGATGTTCATGGCGTCCTCACCTCCAGGAGAATGACGGTGTAAGTCGCTCCGAAGTCCAGCAGGCCCAGGTCCAGACTGGGACAGGGATTTGTGGGTAAACTGCAGGTCACGGCTGAGTATCTACAGGAGAAGAGGATAAAAAGTTTTCTCCCTGATAGATTTAGTTCAAACAGAGTCAAAGGAAACCGTAAAGATATTCACTCACTCTCCTCGTTCGACGGTTTGGTTTAGAGACATGTCACCTGAAGGCACCATGAAATCTGCGTCTCCAACAGTTATATTGATGTTTTCTGCTCCTTTGTTGAGAAACCTGGAAAATTAAATCAAAATTTGACTTTTATTCCAAGTATCACTGAGATTAAATATGAGCACTGTAACTAAACGGGACAATCTCAAAGATAAAACGTGTTTCACCTCAGATAAGGATTCCCGTCCTGTGATTTCATGATGTTATCTTCCACCTGGAAAGTAAGAAAAGAAAAGGACATCAGGAAAAACACTCTCATTATTCTGAAAGCCTGATCTAAAATCACTCACGAGCTGACACTGGACGCCGGTGATCGGGTCAGAGTCGACGATCAGGCTGTAAGCTTTCTCCTCCACAAACGTCTCGTAGCACTCAGAGGTTTCTCCACCGAGGGTGACTTGGATGGTCAGGGTCTCATTGGAGGCAGCGAGAGGGAGCGTTTCATATTTAGGAGGATCCTGACACAGGAGTAGAGAGCAGGAGTTTAACGTTCAAGTCAAGAATCATCTTTCAGAAACATCACACAACCCAGGGACGAGCTCAGAGAGTCGAGTCTGTCGAGCTCTGGAGAGGAATTCACTGTTACAGTTTAGCAGAGTAAGTCCTGACATATTTAAAGTTTGTCAACTACAATAAACAAGTTCAGACGCAGTGGTGTGCATAGAGGGGGGTGGGCCAACTTCATGTGGCCCAATGGTTAAAAATACCCTCTTGGAGGGCAAAATGTGGGCTGAAGTGCCTTCTTGGAGGCCAAAACACACTCTTATGTGCCCTCCTGGTTGGCAAACTACCCCCATCTGCCTCTTTGGCTGGTATTAACATGATAAACTGTTTTTCTGGGCATAAAAAAAAATAAAATTAAGGGCACCCTCTAAGGAGCCAAACATGCTTTAGGTGCCCTCTTGGGAGCCAAAACAAATGCTAAAGTTCCCCCTTAGAAACCCCCCGAAAAATGCCGTAAGTTCCCTCTTGGGAGCCAAAACAAATGCCTTAGCACCCTCTTCGAAACCAAAGAGAAAGCCCTTAGTGCCCTGTTGAAACCAAAACAAATGTTTGAGCACCCTCTAAGAAACCAAAAAAAATGCCATAAGTGCCCTCTTGGGAGCCAAAACAAATGCTTCAGCACCCTCTTAGAAACCAAAACAAATGCTTAAGTACCCTTAGAAACCAAAACAAATGCCTGAGAACCCTCTAAGAAACCAAAATAGAAGCCCTTAGTGCCCTCTTGAAACCAAAACAAATTCCATAAGTGCCCTCTTGGGAGCCAAATCAAATGCTGAAGCCCCTATTAGGAGCCTTACTTGCATTTAAGTGCTCTCCTTATCGGCAATCAACACTACTCTACCCCTTTGGCTGGTTAAAACATCAAAAACCGCCCTCTTGGGAGCCAAAACATGCACTAATTCGGTCTCTTTGGAATCAGGGCAAATGATGTCGTGCCCTCCTAGGAGGTGAACAACACTGGTCTGCCCTTTTTTGCTGGTTAAATATGAAAAAATGACCCCCTGGGGGCAACAATAGACTCTACAGTGTCCTCTTAGGAGCCAAAACAAACTCTGAAGTGCCTGATTGGTTGGAAACAACACAAATCTGCCCTTTGGGTTGGTTAAAACATCTCAAACTCTCCTCCTGGAAGCCAAAAGTTTGCAAAAGTGACCTGATATTTAAATCTAAGTACACACCAATAGACCTCCAGGGCTTCACAAACACAAACAGCTCCAACAGTAAACACCAACACATGTGAGTTTAAGTCCATCTTTTCAGTTATGCTTCACCAAATACACACCAGGGAATTTTGCTGCTTCATATGTTTCAGAGCTTCTCTGTTTTTTACAAACACTCAACTGTAATCTTCATGAAGCATTTCTTTTTCTCTTTTCTTTCCCTCCTGTCGTCTGTTTACCTGCAGGTGTGGAATCGGTGCTGAGAACAGGTTGTTTGAGCCGACTTTCATACTGATGTTTCCTCCGGCCACGTTGTAAACCTGCAGGAGACATTTCCCAGCAGGAGCAGGATTCACCACCGTTTCCTAAAAAAGAGGTAAACAAAAACATCACAGTGAAGAAAACCAGACAACAAGAGATGATTTTTGCAAATACTGTAGGGGATGAACGTCATTTTTTCAAACATTTGCTTATCCTGGTGCAAAGAAAACATCTTGGTTCATTGGAGGAAAATGGTGCACGCTGTTATTCCAGTTCAATTAAAACACAATCTGTTACTTATGAGAAATTAAAAGCATTTGGCAAAAGAATTGAGCCAAAATTAATTCATTAATTCTTGCACACGAGCACCCAAGTTTTTGTCTCATCTTCGGCAAAAATGGCTTTTTTAGACTAAATTTCAGCCACATTTCCCTTTTCAAGATAATTAAAGGCAAAAATAACAGCTGAATTGCTTACAAGAGGCAAAATAAAGAAGCCCATTTCCCCAAAAACTAAAAAATTAAGTTATAATTTTGAGATAAAGGGTGAACTTGATCATATAAAAAATCAAAATGTTGACATTTTATCTCAAAACTTTGATTTTTGTCTCATAGTTTTAACTTAATTTACTTGTAAACTTGACTTCATTATTGTAGAATTTTGACTTTTTGTCTCATATTTTCAGCTTTTTATTTCAAATTCTGAATTTTTGTTGCTATTTATTTATTTTTTTTTACCTAAAACAGGCCAAAAAACTTCAAATAAGCCAAATGTCCATTTTGTTTTTTTTTTAACTAACACTACTGGCTGAAAATAAAAGAATCTGCCATTGGGGCAAGAAAAAAACATCTTGTATTAAGACATTAATTTCATCTCATGAAACTTGATGAGTATATTTTTCCTACCCCATCGTCAGATTTTGTCTTTTAATATCTTGTTACAAGACGTGTCTCTGGACTCATCAGGTTAATGTGGTTCATATTGTGCAGATTTTGCACTTTTTGCCTAAAATAAGACACAAATTCTTGCTTAGATTCCAAGTTCTAAGTTTTATGGCTTAGCTACAGTATGAAGAAATATTAGAGGAGGAATGTGGGATCTTGTGCAAGTTTTCAGATTATTTTTTATGGATTTGGATGTGTTTCAGGACTTCAGGACTTCATGAGGGCAGTTCAAGGTTTTTTTTAAACACGATGTTTTCTTTAAATACTCACCACGACGTTCACTTCCACCATCGTGGCTGCGATAAAAGCCAGCGCTGCAAAAATCATCCCTGCAGCCATTTTCCTCAGAGGCCTGAAGGCAGAAAGAATCAACACTTTTATAAACCTTTTATCGCCTTCTGAATCTCGTGTTTACAGTTTTTATAGATCTGAGAAGTGATTTCCACATCAGCATCCTCCCTGATAAGAGACGACCCACCCTGGTTGTTGCGTAACACCATCTGTGCTGCTCTTTTACAGCCCGGAGTTATCGCTCCATTAAAATCACAAATCACCAAAGATCTCCAAGAATTAGTGCGTGTGAAAGCACTTGATACTGTTCTGGAAGAAGCTTTTATGTGAGGTCACGTGACTCATTTTCCTGCTTTAAAAGGGTTGGGATGTTCGCAGTAAACATGGGTGGATCCAAAAAAAACTACTCACGTGATTTTGATTCTGCAAAAGGCAACGAGCGGGTAGATGATGAGGTCAAAGATGGGAACAAAGATCAGAATCAGCAGAGCGTTCAGCATCTAGAGGAGAGGGAGGAGACGGCGACTTTTAAATGACTCTATAAACGCTGGCGGAGACTCGTCACGTCATAAAGATTGGATTATAAAAAGAAAAGAGGCTGTTTATACTTTAATATCAGCAGAAAACGACAGGATGAGGGCAGTGATTAAGATCTATTTAAATGTCTTCCTGAGATGATGGGCGATAAAAATCTTGAGACCAGATAAAATATTGCACTCATTTACATTTTGCACTGTTGGATCTTAAAAAAGTTGTAGGTTAAGTTTCAAAATGCAGAAAGAAGAAACAGAAGTGAGACAAAAGTAACTGATTGGAAACAATGAAAGATAAATGTTCTGTTCATCAGCTGATCAAAAGTTTAAGATCACAGCCTTTAAAAGACAAGATCTGCACAAAAATGTGGATTCAATGTCATGACTTGACATGACAATGAAGCATCTTCACCACTTGAAGCAAAGTTCACTGCAAAAAAACTGAAATCTAAGCAAGTGACAATGGCAAACATGACTTACCTTAAGATACTTAAAGGCAAAAATTATGTCTGAAATGCTTGTAAGGCATAAAAATCTGCCAATTGGGTAAAAGAAAAGACAATTACAAGCAATTCAGACATTATTTCTGTCTTAAAAGAACTTGAGACGAGACATTTCTCTGGACTGGTCTGGTAAATATGGTTTATATCGAGTCCAAAGAGACATTTTCTACTAAAACTGAGACAGATACTTCTTTGAATTTCAGTTTTTGTAATGTCCCCTCTAACCTCCTTCACTGCAAAGACGGAAATCTAAGCAAGTCATTATGTCTTATTTGTAGCAAAAATTGTCTTATTGTTCTTAATTTGAGCCACATTCACCAGACCAGGTCATAAAAATGTCTCATTTCAAGTTTTTTTAAGACAAAAATGAGGTGTAAATTGCTTGTAAGTTACAGGCAATTTACACCTCATTTTTGTCCTCACTTGTTACAAGTTGTAACAAGTCAAAAAAATCTGCCAATGGGATAAGACGAATTCGCCCGGGAAGTTTCTTGAAATTAGAAAGATGTCTTAAAACAAGAATCTTTTATCTTATCCCATTGGCAGATTTATTTCTACTTGTTACAAGCAATTGATGCCTGATTTTTGCCTTAAAAAACTTGAAATGAGACATTTTTATGACCTTGTCTAGTAAATGTGGCTCAAATCAAGAATAGTAAGACAAATTTTATTAAAAAATAAGACATAATGACTGGTTTTGATTTCAGTTTTTGCAGTGTGGACACAATTGCATCAAGCATGTTCACATTAATTTCTATTTTGTAATTTAATGTATAGTATGAATTCTTCAGGAATGTATTCGTGTCTTTGACTTGGCAGAAAAATTGAACGTACCTGCATCTGGTCGGGTTTAATGCTGAAGGAATCCCCCTGAAAACGTAACAAGCTGATTTCAGTTTTACAGGATTTAAAGTTCAACTTTTAAAGAGATAACAGGTTGTGCTGTCCGACCCAATAAAAAGTGTATAAAGATGATGAGTGTGGGATTGAGGAAGGTCATAAACAAAGGACAGAATGACAAAGGTGGTTTGTTTTATAAGAATAACAAAACCCACCCTCTGATACCAAAGAGCATAAAAGATGTTATCAGAGTTTTACATTTTGGCATCAATGTATTCGAAAAGAGTCTTACAAAAGCCATGTTCATCCTCGTGGCCTGAAGAGTCCAACGGGAACCCTGAAATGTGGAGGAACAGGTTTAGGCCGAGCAGAAGGAGAAGTATTTTATTCTCCTATAAATGACAAACACGTTGTCGAACTGGTTTAAGACTCAGAAATGCTGCGTGATGCTTGCAGCTCTTTCTTAATCAGACGGTTTGTAGAGTCTCCAGAAGTGAAGATAACAGATAGTTTGAGGGTTTTATAATGAAGCTGTGACTCAGGATCTTACTCAATCACTTCACTGACTCAGAGCGTTCACCTGCACGTACCTGCTGGTCAAACAGAGCCCAGAACATCGGGAGTGGGATGAAAAGCACCAAAACTCTCAGCACCATCTTAATCTCTTGGATCAGACGTTTCTGTCGACACAGACGGATCATTAACGCACTGAAACCTGCAACAGAAAACTCTCAAATACGAGGAAGGAGGATGTTACCGAGTATTTATCCTCGGCCCAGTCCAGCCAGTGCTTCTTTGGAGGGTCGCGCCTCGAGCTCTTCGAGCGTTTTTTTAAAGCAAACTGTGACAAAAGCAGATTTTTTTTTTTAATGTCATGCTTTGACTCCAGAAGGATAGATAAAGGGAAATGAGGAGTAACTCACCCCGATGCATCTGCAGACTTCCAGCAGCACGTTCCCCTGAGGAGGAGCCCGTTTGTATAAACCGCTGCCGGCGATGAAGACAACTGCACAAGACGAGTGACGCAAGAAATTCATGTTGAAATTGGATTTAACTTTGTGCAAACATTCACTCTGTGTGTTAACCTTCAGAAATACATGTTAATATCCTCGGCATGGAAACATTTCTGTCTCCTCTCTAGGATTTAAAGCAGAGGTCTTCAACATGTGGTCCGTGACTTTTTTGGTTGATTAAGCCTTTTTTTTTTTACATTTTCATTTACTTTATTTGAAATATTTCTACTTTTCTCAAGTCAAATCCAGCCACTTTCCTGCATATCACTCCCCACTCTTACCCTGTTCCCTGCACTATCCACTGCCCTCTCTCCTATCCAAAAGCCAAAGAAATAAGTTTAAAAAGAGAGAATTATTGTTGATCATTGATGAAACTCTAACCGAGGATTTATGCACTGAGGATCAGAGCTAAACTCCAGTCAAATGCACCAGTCCTGTTTATAATTTCAGTTTTGGGGTTTCGATGACGTCACAGTTACATAGCTGCGTGGTTTACATGGTAACACATCCTCTCCATTCATTTCAATGGGGCAAAAAAAATGTGGAAAATGCTGAATATTTCAAAAAGTTAAAAAGTTAAGGTTTAAACCTGTAAAAGTGCATTATTCCTGAGCATGCTGAACATTTTATTTTTTGAACAGTGGGGATTGGTGTCACATTTTTGGAGGAGTAACAAGTCAAAGATATGTGCAGAGGAATAAGTTCATTAATGTCGGATTTCTCTGTTTTGACATGCTGTTTGCTCAGCATTTCAATACATATTTTACAATATTATATTTATACAATTTTATGCAATATTTTAGAATTAGAGGTATTTTTGATTAAAGAGCTCACAGAACCTGTTGGATTAACTATTACAAAAACATAAAAAGTGTTTTGCTGGTCAACTTTCTTCTGTTGATTTAGAGCATTCATGGCTAACATTTTACACTTGGCAGTTGTTAAATAATAAATTTGTTAAGCGCTGTTTGTATAAAAAGCATGAAACTGCTCATGATTTTAATAGCATAGTTGCATTCAAGATAATATGTTGATGAAAGTGTTGATATTGGCACTGGTATCATTTGACGAGTTATGTTATAATGATACCTGACTCACTCTAACTTGCAAATGTTTCAAATAGTAGGTAGAATAACTGAAAAAGGTTGAGGACCTTTGATATAAAGTAACACAAATCTCAGTCTAACGTGTCTGACATCAAAGCCACAGTTCTGTCTGACACTAACTGTGATGTGTTCATGACCCCTGAGTAATAAAATCACAGTTTGCGTTCACGGCGTGCGCTCAGCCGAGCATGAATCCCGTAAGGATCAACAGGGACAACGGACTGTCAGGTCTTATGTGGACGGGCCTTGATCAAGATGAAGCTCCGTCTGCTGGAAGCTCCACCTCACACACACACACACACACAGACGCTCCGCGTGTCGACCACAGCCGGGCTCAAAAATGAGGGATTAATCTGGACTATGAGGGTTTTAATTCAAAATTATAGGGTTATGAATGTTTACAAGTTAAATAGCAGCATGTTTCAGGGCAGCGTGCACAGACAAACTCTGATGATAAGAAGTACGGCTGAATGATCTATAAAAACAATCTGATTGTGATTTATTGTGCAATTATCTAAGTAATCCCCATCTTATGAGTTGTCGGTATTAATTGCTATATTGAAGGGGATAAGTAAGACACAACCATGATTGTTTAAAAAACACTTGAGAAACTTTTTTTGCAGTATAAATGTTTTTGGTCACTCATTCCAGAAAGTGAAACTAAGCGTTTACACAGAATTATTTTCTATAGAGTGAATTATTTCAAGCTATTATTTCTTGAAATGTTGATGATTATAGCTCACAGATAATGAAAACCCAAAATTCAGTGTCTCTGAAGATTAGAATATGATATGAGATCTATAAAAACAGAGATTTTAAGCAGGAATCTCAGGCCTCTGAAAAGTTTTGCTCCAAGTTTTTAACCATTTTTGCTCCTTTTTGACCATATATGCCACCTTAAACTTATTTTTTTTGCTACTTCTTTCCATTTTTACAACTTTTAACCACTTAAATTGTTGCATTTGCAGAGGTAGTTTTCAATATTTTGGTTTCAGAGTGAGAGAGCATTAAACATGCAAAAAAATTGTATCGGTTGTATATTTCGAGATGGGAAAAATTGACACTTTATTTTGGAATAGTTGAGGTGGAGGGTGTCTGCTCCTCATTCCAACTTGCGATAACAACAGAACCATTTAACATTTCATCAGAACATTAATTTATGAAAATACTGAACAAAACCTATGACTGTTAAACTCCACTGCAACTGTGAACATTTCAGACCTGGCAACATTTTGATGATTTTTGTCTTGTATCTGTTTTTTCTTTTTTATGTTACTTTTCTTTTCTGTCTTTGCTGTTCATAAATGAAAAAATGGAAATAAACTCTAAGTGTTTAAAAAAAAAAAAAAGTAGCTTTTATTCTGACATGCAAAATGAATATTGCAGCAGATTTAATCCTGTTTGTAATTATAAGAAAACCCATTTTTTAAAAGTTCAAATGCCTTTAGAGTGAAGTCACAGTCGAGTCGACCTTAAAGACAAACTCCTCCACGTTCCAGTGTTAAGTTCCTATCAGGGAACCAGAAATCAAAACCAGACTCCCTGTTTCTGAGCTCTGCACTCTTTCAAAATAAAAGCATGCATGGGGACAAACATAGAGCTAAAGCTGATCTGGTGTTTTTAGTGCAACATTTACAGTTACACCTCTGTAGCTTTCTGATTTTAACCTTTTCAGTTTATTATTTAAGGACATAGCAGCCTGTCAGTATCATTTATCATTTGCAGCTATAACAGGAAAAACATTGTTTCCTGTAACGTGACGCCAAATGGATCTAGAGGCATTAGGGAATGCATCTGTTGTGTAACAAAGCCGTGGATATAAAACCCAAACCACACCCTTTCAGCTCAAAAGAAAAGCTCCCCTGCCTTTTTAACTCCTTCATATTTTCCTCTTTAGTAGTTTCTTCTCACCTGTGGCCACGATCATCAGAATGGCAGGAACCCCAAAGGCCAGAGCGTAGCAGTCGTTCCCAAAACACTTCACATCACCTGCAGGAAAATCCGACTTTAATGGCATCGATAGCAGACGAGGTCACAGTTTGTTGATATCGTGTGTGTTCAGTGTTAAAGATTAAACTTGCAGATTCTCACCTCTCAGGATGGGAGTGATGATCGTGGACAGGAGGCTCCCAGCGTTTATAGACATGTAGAAGATGGAGAAGAACTTCTGCCTCTCGGTGACCTGAGAAAAATCAGCATCAGAAATCAGACTTTAAAACTTCCTCCAACTTTAAATGTGACGTTTTTTCTGGACTTGTCGGTTTCATATGGCTCATCTTTTTGAACGAATAATAACTGAGTTTGTTGGTGCTTTGATTTCAGTGTCAGGGAATAACTTCACTGCTTAATAAGAGTAACAATTTTCTAAAAATCCAAAAGTTGACCCCTTACCCGGCCTCTTAGACAATCCTGCAGAAATACACAAAGATCCTCAAAGTAACTTCCAAACCCAAACATTTATTTTAAAACACTCCTTATGTGTTTAAAGTTTTTTGTTGTTTTTTTTACTGTGGACATCATTAATGAACTGAAGCCCATTTTCACCAGTTAAAAATATAGACGATAAAAAAACTGGAATTGTTGGGGTTTTTTTGGCAATATAAAAGGAAAATTTTGAGATTAAAAAGAAAAATATTTATAGAATAAAGTTCAAAATGTTTCCTTTATTATCACAGACTTTTTTTTTTTTTTATCTCAAAGTTTTGTCTTTTTACCTGAAAATCAACTTTTTACAACGAAATTTGACATTTTGTGTAAAAAAAATTACTTTTTTAAATCAGAATTTGGACTTTTTACCCAGAGATTTCAACTATTTTAACTTTTTACCTCATGATCTTGATTTTTTTTTATCTCAAAGTTTTGGCTTTGAACCCAAAAACTCAACTTTTTATGTAAAAATTCAAGTATTTCTTTGAAACTGTGAGTTTTTTAAATGAACATTTTGACTTTTTACCCCAAAATTTTAACTACTCATTTTAACTTTTTAACTCATAATTTCTTTCCTCAAATTTTGACTTTTTTTCTCAAAATTGACTTTTACCTCAAACTTTTTACTTTACAAATCAATTTTTTTCAACCTCTAAATTTTGACTTTATCTCAAAATAAACGTTTTAACTCCAAATCTGACCTATAACCTCGAAATTTTGACTTAATATGTGCCCAAAAAAGGGAAAAAAAATCAACAAAGCTAAGTTTTTGTTTCTATTTTTCTAAATGGCAAAGTGTGGCTTCCATTATTAATTATTCTTTTATTATTGATACTTCACCACATCCTTAAATGAGAAGATAAATAGATTCAGACATAGATATAGATTTCTCTGGTGGAAAATATAAATAATGCCCCAAACTTCTTAGTTAAAGTTTAATTTAGATTTTTTGTTGTCAGCTTTGCAGACAGATCTCGGTGCCTCCACTGTTCAGGACCAGGAGGAAAAGAGGGAAACTACCGTTTATCTGCAGTTGTTTGTCTGTAAAAGTGCATTTCCACTTCAGCATTTGCTGTCTGAGAGTGCAGCTTTTAAAACAGTCAGAGTTTCGTGTTTTCCTGCTCGACATCTGGACAGGTTGGTGAATAACCAGAGTTCATAAACTTACATTCTCCTCGTCAAACTGGTCTCCACCAAACGCTGCCACGCAGGGTTTGATTCCTCCGGTACCGAGAGCGATGAGGATCAAACCGCTCATGGACAAACCACTGAAACACACACGTTTACTTTTTAGTCAAACTGAAACTAAAAGTCTCATATTCCTGTAACCATGAGTCACAAACTGTCTTAAAAGAGCTGATTTTTATAAATAACCTGTTTGTTAATCCTGTGTTTCTGCTGAACTGTGACTCTGAGTGAATCAGCTCGTGGTGACTTACATGTGCATGTCCGTGTTTCCCACAGTGGGAATGGCGCCCACCGACTTAACCACATGGCCGATCACGTACACAATGGACAAGTAGATGATGGTCCTGTGAGAGCAGACTGTGATTATGGAGATGAAGAGCTGCAATTTGATTTCCACACAGATCCGTGAGAGCCAGAGAGGCCACAGTGACTCATCTCTCTCTGAGTGTTCGGAGAGTGAGACTCAACTAAAAGAGAGGTCTGGGTTTACCTGGGACACTCTGAAAAGGTACATTTAATGTGATTGTTCTCTGACATTCATGTCACAGTGATGATTTCATTCACTCACTTGAATTTTCCCAGCCAGGAGTCAGCGATGACGGCTCCCAGGATGGGCGTGAAGTAGCAGAGGCTGCTGAAGGCGTGGTAGATGGCTGTGGACAGGTCTTTGTCCCAGTGCAGGTAGGTGAGGAAGTAAAGGGTCAGCACAGCTAGAAACAGGAACACAGGTTTATGTTATGAGGAGAAATTTTCACTGTTTCATTGTCACACAATCAGTTATGTTCAAATCTGGATGCTGTACTTTCCAGAGTCCTGCAATAAACATCAGTTGCCCAACATGGGAAAGCTGAGTTACAAGCAGTGTTGGAAAAAGTATCTGTCAAAAAAACTACTCAGATTATTAGTTACTTTTAACTGGTGATGTCACTGTCACCTCTCAAACTAGGGCTCTACACTGCAAAAAACTGAAATATAAGCAAGTCATTATGTCTTATTTGTAGTAAAAATTGTCTTATTGTTCTTAATTTGAGTCACATTCACCAGACCAGGTCATAAAAATGTCGTATTTCAAGTTTTTTAAAGACAAAAATGAGGTATAAATTGCTTGTAACAAGTCACAAAAGTCTGCCAATGGGATAAGACGAATTCGCCCGGGAAGTTTCTTGAAATTAGAAAGATGTCTTAAAACAAGGATCTTTTATCTTATCTCATTGGAGGATTTGTTTTTACTTGTTACAAGCAATTGATGCCTCATTTTGGGTTTTCTTCAAGAGGTCGTCACCTGAAATGGTTTTCTCTTCACAGCTGTGACTTATCAGGGTTAATTAGTGGAATTTCTGCCTTTATTAATGAGGTTGGTACCATCAGTTGTGTTGTGCAGAAGTCAGGTTAATACACAGCCAACAGCCCTATTGGACAACTGTTAAAATTCATATTATGGCAAGAACCAATCAGCTCACTAAAGAAAAAGGAGCAGCCATCATTACTTTAAGAAATGAAGGTCAATCAGTCCAGAAAATAGTCACGAAAGTAAGGAAAACACATTGAATGAGAAGGTGTGTCCACACTTTTGGCCTGTACTGTACACAAAAATATAATCACTTCACATCAGATTAAGCAGATTATTGCATTAAGGGAAGTGAAATTGCACAATCTGACTGGTATTATGGGTTAATCCAAAGAAAGCCACTTGACTCTCTCAGACCAAACGGCCACACTGCAAAAAAAACTGAAATCCAAGTAAGTCTTCATGTCTTCTTTTTAGTAAAAAAATGTCTTTTTAGTCTTGATATGAACCACATTCAACTGACAAGTCCAGAAAAATGTCTTGTTTCATGTTCCAATTGCATGTAACAAGTCAAAAATCTGCCATTGGAGTCAGAAAAAGTTTCTTGTATTCAGACGTTTTTCTAATTTCAAGAAATTTTCTAAGCAATTCAGACATCATTGTTGTCTTTTAATACCCTGAAAGTCAAATGTGGCTCATATCAAGACTAAAAAAAACTAGAATCTAAGCAAGCGTTTATGTCTTATTCTTACTAAAAAAATGTCTTTTTAGTCTTGATATGAGCCACATTTGACTTTCAAGGTATTAAAAGACAAGAATGATGTCTGAATTGCTTAGAAAATTTCTTGAAATTAGAAAAACGTCTTAATACAAGAAACTTTTTTCTGACTCCAATGGCAGATTTTTGACTTGTTACATGCAATTGGAACATGAAACAAGACATTTTTCTGGACTTGTCAGTTGAATGTGGTTCATATCAAGACTAAAAAGACATTTTTTTAGTAAGAATAAGACATAAACACTTGCTTAGATTCTAGTTTTTGCAGTGCATGACCTGTGGAGTTCCTCAGGGGTCAATCCTCGGACCCCTGCTGTTCGGTCTGTACATGCCTCCATTAGGAAAGCTGTAATGTGTCCAACCACAACTATGCAGACGAAATGCGATGCTCAGCATTTCAGCATCCTGCATTTGCTGAAAGGAAATGCGAGGCTCCACTGTAATGATTATTTTTATGTTTTATGGAGTGATATAATTTTGCCTTCTTGTAATTTTATGTCGCTGTAAAGCTCTTTGAATTGCCTTACCTTATTATTGTGCAATATATGACTTGTTTTTCTTTTTTACATCCCTGTAAAACTATTTTTGCACGATATCTGATAAGTTATTGTTGCACGTCCAGCATTGATTGACTCTGGAGTGACAGGACGAGCAGGATGTGTCATAAAACAGGAGCTGCTGAACGTCCAAGTCCACATTTCTTTATGTGAGGATCGTTGAAGTCATGTGAGGAGGAAACGGAGCCTCCAGCTTTATCTCTCTCTCTCTTTCTCTCTTTCTTTTAAACCTTTTTACAACCTGAGCATCGTCTCCTCCTCCTGCTGTGTCAGCTCCTTCTCCCAGTTGCGTTCAAAGACCCTAAAACGCCTCTGTAAACACGTCGCCCTGGGGCTCAGGTCCATTAGAGTCGCCATGTGCCGCCCAGAGGCTCTGTGTTCATACCTTTCATGCCATAGTAGGAGAAACGCTCGCAGAACTCGTTCACCACGATGAAGCAGATGCTGGTCGGGTAGTTGGTGCCACATAGTTTCTAGAAAAAGGAAAGTTTTTTTTAACTCAATCCTGCAGACAAACACTAATGAATCACCTTTTCATCCAAACATTGATCATTTTATTTGACAAAGGGAGCGAACTTTCTGTCAGCTCATGGATAATGAGTCACTACAGTTAATGATTGTGCAGAAATAAGTTCAACACACTCCTCGTATCCTCATCCTCAGCTGAATGTTGATCACTGTTCACTGTAGTCACAGGATTCGTGATGGTTTATATTTAGAGAGAAGATGAGGAGTTTCATGTTTCTCGTTGATACAACAATCTTTTAGATACAAATACAGTACATGCTGTACTTTTTCTAAACTGGGACACTAGTAAATCATTTAATATAATCCACATAACAACTCATAGATAATGTTAAGTATCTTTAAAAGGTGCAAACTTCCTCAAAATAAAAATAAAAATCAGTACGTTTTCTCAGAGGTTTTATATTCCTGAGTGAACTGTGCTTTTATTTTGAAAAGCTAAGCACTCTAGTTGTAACTTTTGCATCTCCTCAGCTTCAGTCTTTGGGTCGGATAAAAATGTCTCTGTGAAGTCATATTTGTACAGAAGAGGATTAGAGACACTGGAACTTAAGAATGAAGAATTGAAGTCCAAATTTTTTTAATTATTATTCATAGATTGAAGTCGAAATTCTAAAGAAAAAGTCAGAATTTGGAGCCAAATGTCAGAATTTTAAGATTAAAGTCTTAATTATGAGATTACAAAGTCAGATATCTGAGATCACAGTCATGACTTGGAGACAAAAATGTAAAAATTCTGAAATAAAAGTCATGAATCTGAGATCAATGTCAAGGTTTGGGATTAAGGTCAGAATAATGAGATAGGAAATGGAGACTTTTGAGATTAAAGTCAGAATTCTGAGATTAAAAAATCAGATTTCTGAGATAACAGTCATGACTTTGAGCTAAAAATATAAAAATTCTACAATAAGAGTCAGAATTGTGGGATTAAAGTCAGATTTTTTTTTATTAAAAGTCAGAATTTTCAGATTAAGTAAAGAAACCTGAGATAAATAATACAGACTTTTGAGCTAAAAGTCAGAATTCTGAGATTGTAGTAAGAATTCTGGGATTAAATAGTCAAAATTATATGATTAAAGTCAGAATTCTCAAATTAAAAAGTCAAAATACTGAGATTAAAGTCAGAAATTTGAGGTAAATGTCCAAATTTTTAGACAAAGAAAAGTCTGAATTCTGAGACAAAAAGGCAGAATTCTCGGATTAAGGAAAGAAATCTGAGATAAAAAATAGAGACTTTGAAGTTCAAGTCAGAAAATTTAAGATTAAAAGGTCAGAATTCTTGGATTCAAGTCAGAATTGTGAGATGAAAAAATCTGATTTCTAAGATAACAGTCATAACTTTGAGATAAAAATGTAAAAATTCTCAAATAAGAGTCATAATTCTGGGATTAAAGTCAGAATTTTGAGATGAAGTAAAAAAAATCTGAGATAAATAATAGAGACTTTTGAGATAAAAGTCAGAATTCTGAGATTGGAGTAAAAATTCTGGGATTAAAAAGTCAAAATTCTGAGATTAAAGTCAGAATTATGAGATTAAAAAATCAGATTTCTGGGATAACAGTCATAACTTCGAGCTAAAAATGTAAAAAATTCTGAAATAAGAGTCATAATTCTGGGATTAAAGTCAGATTTTTGAATTGAAAGTCAGAGTTTTGGGATTAAGTAAATAAATCTGAGATAAACAATAGAGACTTTTGAGATAAAAGTCAGAATTCTGAGATTGGAGTAAAAATTCTGGGATTAAAAAGTCAAAATTCTGTGAGAAAGTCAGAATTTTGAGGTAAAAAGGCAGAATTCTCAGATTAAGGAAAGAAATCTGAGATTAAAAAAAAATAGAGACTTTGAGGTTCAAGTCAGAAAATTTAAGATTAAATGTCAGAATTCGAAAAAATCGAAAAGTCAAAATTCAGAGACAAAAAGTCAGAATAAAAATCAAAAGAAAACTGAACTATTTTCACAAATTTGTATCACAATATTTTCCCGGTCATTATATTCGTGTCCCCAATCTTTTTCTACACTTTTTAAAGTAAAAATAAATGGGAAAAAGTAGGTTTTTTTCTGGTTATTGTTTTGTTCACACTGGTAAACAGATTCTAAATATGATCAAACCTGATGACTGATGACTCCACACCCTGCAGAGTTTAGGTCCTGTGACCTCAGAGAGAATCATTTTTACTCTGTTTACTCTCACACTAATGTAAACATGCTTACAGGGTAAAACTAGAACAACAAGCTCGACAAGGTAAAAGTAAGTGAATATTTACGGAAGCCTCAGAGCAGATTTGGACTTTCTGAGTAGTGACTGTTGAGTTAAGTGACATCTAAGAGTTTGGAAATCTGGGTGATGACCAGGAGAGAAGAATTCACTGGATGATGAAATAAACCTTTTCCAAATTTGGTGTCATGGCCCTTTAATTTCTTATCAGTCTGTGTAGAAACTCTCCAAATACGAGTCGACCTGATGCCTGTTGCATCTTCTCTGGTTTTTGTAGTGAAGAGGGAGCAGTTTGAGGACACGTAGACGCAGTTTTGTCCCTGGATCGAGTCTTTACGCTTCATTTTTTTGGACATTCTGATCTTTACGCGCATACGCACGTGTCACAAACAGACTCCTACAACTTTGCACCGTGGATTCTTTGAAATTCCTCACAAGAAAAGTCAGATACATGAATACATGAAGCTCAGTTTGTCTCCAGCTCGTACTCACCTTCGTCATGTTGCGTATTTTGCGCGTAATTCGCTGTTGAAGTTCGGATGTTTACAGACGCATCGAGAGCTCCTTGTCCCTGATCCAAGCCCGTCCCACTCTGCTCCGCTCTGTGCCTGCACCGCCACAAAACCTCCAACATTTACACACTCAGAGCTGAGGAGAAAAAAAAAAGAGTTAATGTTTCACTTCTTGTTAAATCAGGAACTGCGGCTCGCTGCGTGAATTCTTCCCAAACAGACCTGCGTGGATGTTTGAGTCTCTGAGGAGAGAAAGTGAGGGAGTAAATCCACGGAGGTCCGATAGTTTGGAGTGGAGTGGAGATCTGCAGCTCTCTGCTTGGACAATAGTCTCATTGTGAAACTCTCAGGCTCCACTTTAACTCCAGACTGTGGGATGGAGGGTCCGAGTGAGAGTCTTTATGCCTGTTTTTATTTAATTATTCCAGTTAAAGTCACTGAAAGCATCATTATTTACAACTTATCATCTTCCTCAGGGTCGATCTCAACTTTATCCAACAAATCAGCTCTTAGTTAACTCACTTCAGAACATTAATATACAATAAAAATAATAAAAAACTGTTAAATCAGTTCATTATCCCTGATACAGACACTTAAAATCTGCAGCAGCTTTTTCATCCCTGTGCATTTAAACTTCCTGTTTGAGAAGAGAAAGGCTGAATAAAACATTCTGGAATTAAATTACTTTTTATTAATGTGCATATTTATGGAAGCCCATTTATGCCAGTTTAAAAAAACAAAAACAAACTTGTATTTGTTGAGATCTTTTTGGGTCCATATGAAGTCAAAATTCTGAGATGTAAAATTGAAATTATTACATAAAATGTACAAAAAATAGATAAAAGGTCAAATTCCTGAGATAAAAAGTTGAAATCATTTGATTAAAAAGTCAAATTTGAGATAAGGAGAGAAATTCTTTTTTGAAAAAATAACTTTTTTGAGAAAAAAAAGGCAGTCTTTTTTATTTTATATGCGCTTATTGTATTTTGTTTATCTATTTTTCCTTTGTTTGGTCTATTTTATTGACTTTTGGAAGACTTTTAATGACCTGCAGTTTTGTTGGAAAGCACTTTTGTTACCTTTCTGGTTCTTGTAAAGAGCTAAACGAATAAATTTGATTTGATTTGATTTGAAATTTGAGATAAAATGTCTAAATTTTGCATTTTTAACTCATTAGTTTGAGCTTTTATCACTAATTTACAACTAACTATAAGCAAACAAAATTTCAACAAATCCATCTTCCTCATTTTTTTCATTTTTAACTGGAAGAAATGGGCTTCCATACTTTTTTGAATGTGACTGTGTGACTGTAAAAAAAAGAGAAAAAGTGAAGCTCTGAGGATCCACTAGGAGGCGACACAGTCACTTTTTTTCTGTCATTATTCTCAGAGATGACAAACTTTAACAGTTTTAACTTTATATTTGAAAACATACAAAGTCAATTTAAGGATTTTTCTTCTCCAGGTCAGATATCATCAAAATTAATCATCATTAATATATTAGTTATCTACTGTTAAGATGAGTTTACATTCATTTCTTTCCTTAACCTTTTGTTTCTCACATAAAAGAGAAAAATGATTTTTTTTTTCTTTTTTAAATGCATCAAGTGAAAGATTGTTGGTTGGTTTCATTTGTAATATCACTTTTAATGGGTTTGATTTCTTTGTACAATCTTCATTCTCTGACCTCATGCAATAATAATGTTGTATTAATGTCTTTTTTGTTCATTTTATCACTTGTGCAATAACATGTCCACTTTATGTGCATCATTTGCATACCTGTGTTACAGAATATATAGATTACATTTCTATTTTTTGTCAAAACTGCAGGCTTTGGCTAATTTATTTGTCTGTAAAAAAGCTATATTCTAATATCTGGTTCTTATTTTTAACATTTTTTTCTCTTTCTACTAAACTGTGTACAGCTGTTCTCTTTATGTTTGCAATCTGTGCTCTTTCCTGCTGGAACAATGTAAATTTCTGTGCTTATTTACATCAAAAACTGACATTAAACAAAGGTTTTATTTGAGCTAAATCATTCCAGCCTCATCCCTGAAACTGCAGACATGAACTTTGTCCTCCAGCTCTTTTTTAACAGAGACATCGTTTATTGAAACATCCAAACATGTGAAAGAGTTTATATGTCACATGATGATGCAAGTTTAATGTGGTTAAAAGACTCCTGAAGAGGTCGCCCTTGTTGAGGTCAAAGGTCAAAGGTCACAGCAGGCACTGAACAGATGCACAAAAGTGTTTATGTCTCAGAGCAGACGCTGCTCGTTAAAGTCAGATCGACCCTTTTTTTTTGTCAGGGCTGATACCGATGACAATTAGTCGTCAAAGAGGCTGAAAACTTATGACCCAAATAGTCACAAGATGATTTCTGAAGGGTCACCGGATCATTTTGGAAATTTTAACTGATATTGAATCACAAAATTCCCCGCAGTGTTGCTCAAGTTGTTTCCTGCTTCATTATTTTTCCAGACTTTGTTGTATCAGCTAAGTTTGAAGAATCTGAATTTACAGTGTTGAGTTCAATGAGCAACTGTTCATGAAGTCGATCATATTTTTACACTGAAAAATGTGAAATCTACGCAAGTGTTTCCGTCTTATTATTGGTAAAAAAATTGTCTTTTTATTCTTGATAAGAGCAACAATCAACTGACCAGTCCAAAAAAAGTCTTATTTCAGGTTATTGAAAGACAAAAATGAGGTCTGAATTGCTTGAAACGAGTAAAAGTTGACAGCAAATTTATTTGACAAACAGCAAATTATCCACTGTAATATAGTCCCTGACCACTAGGAGGCGACAAAGAACAGATAATCACATGAGCTTTAAGCCTTTGTAATATCTGAAATGCTGTCACAACCTGCTCAAATATTCAAATATGAGAAGAGGACGAACATTTCACACATTTCTGCTTTTATTGGACAAAATCAGGAGAAATACACCAAAACAAAACTCAGACCGTTGGAATGATTTTTGACTTTAAAGAGGGGTATGATGGTTTAAGAAGCAGCTGTTTGAGTCCGATAAGACTTTGTGACATCTTGTTTAAAATATTAAGCATAAAGAAAAACCAACTCAGGACTGTGAAAAATTTAAATCCTGGTAGTTTTCATCAGTCTGGTTTCTTTAATACACAGAGTTATAACAGTTTTTATATGTACAATTAAAGATGAGTATGGAAACTGTTTCCACCAGTTAAAAAAATCCAAACAAAAAACTTGCTTTGCTGATATTCTCTTTTTTTTTTTGCCCATATAAAGTTGAATCTAAGGATAAAAGTTAAAATTTTGTGTAAATAACAAAATTCTGAGTCAAAGGTGAAACTTTGAGTTGAAAAGTCAAGTTGACCTTCATAACTTGACACATCAACGTTTTGACTTCTCAAAATTTTAAGTTCATAAACTTATCATTTTAACTTTTGAACTCAACATTTCAACTTTACAAATGCAAAACATTGACATTTAATATTGAAATGTCAACTCTATAGCACAAATTTTCAACTTTTTAACTCGAAAGTGCGACTTCTGATCTCAAAAATTCAACTTTATAAACTAAAAATTTCACCCTGTTACCTCAAATTTTGACTTTTTATCAAAAAACGTCGACATTATAAACCGAAAAACTCAACTTTTTAACTCAAAATTTGACTTTTAAACTCAAAATTTAGACTTTTTATCTCAAAACTTCTATTTCATATGGGCAAAGTAAAAATCTCTGCAAAACAAGTTTTTCAATTTGATTTTTTTAACTGGTGGAAACAGGCTTCCATAGGGAAGAGACTTCAAAATAAAAAAAGAGCTCTTAAATTAAATAAAGCATTTCTGGATTCTTGATATTTACATTCAAACTCCTCATGAGCAGCTTTATTCAGCCTTTCGTTCATCACTTTATGGAGAAAACAACCTGTGCACTGCAAAAAAAGAAATCTAAGCAAGTCATTCTGTCTTATTTGAAGTAAAAATTGTCTTATTGTTCTTAATTTGAGCCACATTCACCAGACCAGGTCATAAAAATGTCTTATTTCAAGTTTTTTCAGACAAAAATGAGGTGTAAATTGCTTGTAACAAGTCAAAAAAATCAGCCAATGGGATAAGACGAATTCACCCGGGAAGTTTCTTGAAATTAGAAAGATGTCTTAAAACAAGAATCTTTTATCTTATCCCATTGGCAGATTTTTTTTTTACTTGTTACAAGCAAGTGATGCCTCATTTTTGTCTTTAAAAACTTGAAATGAGACATTTTTATGACCTTGTCTCTTAAATGTGGCTCAAATCAAGAATAGTCAGACAAATTTGACTAAAAATAAGACATAATGACTTGCTTAGATTTCAGTTTTTGCAGTGTGGCTCTTTAGTTTTGATTCCTCTGCTCTGGAAATGGTGATAAATGAGACACAAAGCTGCATAAAAAACTTCTTTTCTGTGCAAACACATCTGTTCCCTGCAGCCTGTATTGTCCAGCTCCAGCTCTGCAGCATTCCTCTCAGTCCTCGTGATGTGAAAGCTTTATAAAGAAGAGTTCGCTCACAGGCAGGAAACACAGCGTGAATACTAAAAGAGCTCACAGAGACGCTCACAGCGAAGCTCTCAGCTCCTCCTGCTCCACGCTCCGCTCCAGAAACTGCAGGTTGATCTGCGTCTCTGGACAGAGCAGAGTCCGAGTGATGGGCTTCACTTCGGTTCCTGCAGGATCCGGCTTCACCTCGAAGGTTTTAATCAGCTGAAAAAAGAAAAAGATGGAGAGCAGAGATTAGATTCCTCTGGCAGTAAGAGGGCAGACGGTCGATGTTTAGGTTGATAATTGCCGGCTGTTTTGTAAGCTGACTGAGTTATGGCTGAGTTTGGGCGACTGCTCTGAGCTTTGTTTGGATCTCTCTGCCAAGACCAACAAAAGTGGAGCAGCCTTTGTGCTCGGGCTGAGAGGTCACTTCAGGTCAGAGCCGCTCGCTCACTGTGGACAAAGAGTAACGGATTTCTAAGAAGTGGGACAGTCAGAGAAAAGTCTGATCTGTTGTCAATCCAAAGATGGGACAGTTTGCAGAAATTAAAAGTTGAAGTTCTGCACTGCAGAAAAAAACAGCCTTCAAAAACAAGAAAAAATACATAGAAAACTTTTGTCAAGACTTTCCAAAACGAGTACAAATCCCTAACCTTAATGAACCCAATAGGATATCCAATAGGATAAAAAAAAAGTTTCTTGTATTGAGACATCTTTCTTTTTTCAAGAAACTTCATGGGGGAATTTTTCTTATCTCATTGGCGGATTTTTTTTGACTTGATACAAGAAATTCAGACCTCATTTTTGTCTTTTAGTATCTTAAAATAAGAAAAGTTTACAGACTTATCAGTTGAATGTGACTCATATTAAGAGAAACAAGATAATTTCTACAAAAATAAGACATAATGACTTGCTTGGATTTCAGTTTTTGCAGTGTATCTATAAATCAGACTTTTCAAAATCACTCTGAAAGTCCTCACAGTCTTTCTAGGAGTGCATGACAAACTCAAAGATAAAAATGAGTGAAGCACTTTTAAAGCAAGGTTATGTTTCCAACCTGTCTAGATGTAAGAATTAAATCTTAGGCGATGCTGTCTAATTTGCAGTGTGGGTCTGATATTTTGGAAAAAACTTAACCAAGAATATCAAATATAACGTTTTGTTTGTGGTTTTGGAAAAACATATTCGTCAGTTAATTTTGGGGTTTGTTTCTGCAGAACACTGATCTGAGAAAGCAGGAAAAGGTCGTTCATACCCTGGAGAGCAGCAGGTACATCTCCAGCTCAGCCACCCGTCGACCCAGACACGCACGGATCCCGAAACCAAAAGGCACCGACCCAAACGGGTGCTGCTTGGACTTTTCCTCTGCACCTCTGAGCCAGCGCTCCGGCAGGAAGGTGTGAGCGTCCGGGAAAATGTTCTCATCATAGGAGGCGGCGTAGTGACAGAGGTGGAACAGCGTCTGAAAGGGAGGAGACGACGGCGTTAAAAACCCACATCATTGTGTAAAGGATATTAGCACGTGGGCTCAGGAACACTTCAGAAAACCATTGTCAGTTAACACAGTTCATCACTACATCTACAAGTGACAGTTCAAACTCTACCATGCAAAGACAAAGTCAGACATCAACAACACACACAAACGCCGCCGCTTCTCTGGGCCCGAGCTCATCTGAGATGGACTGAAGCAGAGTGGATAAGTCTGCTGTGGTTTGACAAGTTCACATTTAAACTCTTTTTGGAAATCATGGACACGTCACTGATTATTTCAGCAAGATAATGAAACCAAGACACATTCTGCTCCTGTTACAACAGCGTGGCTCTGTAGTAGAAGAGTGCAGCTACTAGACTGACCTGCCTGCAGTCCAGACCTGTCTCCCACTGAAAATGTGTGGAACATTATGAAGAACAAAACACAACAACAGAGACTTTGGGACTGTTGATAAACTGAAGTTGTTCATCAACAAGAATGTGAAAGAATTCCAGCTCCAAAGCTTCAACAATCAGTGTCCTCACTTCACAAACAAAGGTGATGAAACAGTGGAAACATGAACCTGTCACAGATTTTTAAGAACATGTCGCAGGCATCGAAATCAAAATGAGTGAATAAAATTTACCAATTTGAACAATAAATATCTTGTCTTTGTAGAGAATTTAATTGAGTATAGATTAAACAGGGTTTACAAATCATTGAGTTCTATTTTATTTATGTTTTATACAACATCCCAACTTCATTAGAACTGGAGTTGTTGTGATGATTCTGTTCTTGGTTGTTTCTCTTGTTCAGTGTATTTTCTGGGTGTGTTGAGTTTTCCTGTTTCCCTACTCTGTAATTACCCTCATGTGTCACACCTGTGTTTGATCATCCTCCTGTCTATTTAATCCCTGTCCTGAGTTTAGTCGGCATCTATGTTACTAGACTGTGTCCAGTGATTTTGTGGGGGGTTTTTTCTGTGCAGGCTGTAACCAAAGGAGGAAAACAATCCTATTTTGTATGGTTATAACTTTTTTCATTTTGCAGAGTTGTCATGATTGAGGTCATGGACTTTCTTACTTTTACTAATGTGAAGGAATTAAATCAACACTTTTACTTTTACCAGAGTCTTTTTTTTGCACAAGTATCTTAAGTGAAGAATGTTTTTTTCCGTTCACCTCCTTTGGGAAGACATGATCTCCCACCACAACTTCATTCTCAGTCATGAGTCTGGCGTTTCCTGGGACAACTGGGTAAAGTCTGCAGAGCACAGAGAAGAGTCAGACAGAGTCACAGCGTCGTGGTCGTGTTTCATGAGCTAAAGTCACTTCTCGTTACCGTAGCGTCTCTCTGATGATGGCCTTCAGATACGGCATGTGTGCGATGTCATCACTCACTGGTACCTGATCTCTGGGACAAACGCTGATAACCTCCTGGTAGAGCTTCTCCTGGATCTCCGGCTCCTTCGCCAGGTGGTACAGAGACCAGGAGATGGTGTTGGAGGTCTGCAAACACATCAACAGTTACCTTTTGTTTTCCTGTGAGTGCGTTTGGAGGCTCAGGGTTTTTGTACGTACGGTGTCGACTCCCGCCAGCAGGAGCTCGGTGATGCTGCCCAGGATTTCTGTGACCGTCATCTTATCGCTGAGCAGCAGGTGAGTCAGGTACGCCCCCTCCACGTTCTGATCCAGGTCCACTTTCTCCTCGATCTCCTTTATTTTCTTCTGCACCAGCTCCTCAGCTGTTGACACAAAACAACATCCTTTTTTTAATCTTGTTGATAAGGAGGAATCAGGGCAGGAGGACGTGAACTTTGTCCTTTGACGACTTCAGATCATGTGATGACGCAGCCACGAAGCCTGAACTCCTGTGACCTTTAGGGACGGGGGGGGGGGGGGGGGGGGGGGGGGGGGGTAAAGCTGAGTCTTTTTGTCTGAAAGGTTTGACATCACTCACCGACTTTGAAGAGATAATCCCAGGTGACTACGAACTTCTTCCAGTACGGCAGGTAAGGCCAGGTGGATTTGGGAAAGAGGACGAGGATGGGAGAGAGTCGGAGCATTTCTCCCACGTTGAAAATA
The DNA here is from genome assembly GCA_008086565.1 of Thalassoma bifasciatum. Classification (NCBI taxonomy): domain Eukaryota; kingdom Metazoa; phylum Chordata; class Actinopteri; order Labriformes; family Labridae; genus Thalassoma; species Thalassoma bifasciatum. The sequence continues at coordinate 40,745 of RPOG01001983.1, forward strand.
AACTTCTGTGTTTCCTCCGGCACCTCCTGGTTCATGCAGCCCATCCTGCTCTCGAACAGCACCGAGCAGATTCCTGCAGCCAGACAGAGAACGGTTTCATGGTGTAATAAGTGACTCACTTTATCTAATCAGCTTTCAAGGCCAAAAAGATTCTACGTGTATCAGCGTCTGATTACACCACGAGCGAATTCTGAGGAACTGAAAGATTTCTAAAGTCAGGAGAAACGTGAAATGTTTTCTTTGACAATCTTGACAAATTCTAAACGTCAGGAGTCTAAATGTAAAATGGAACAGCTCCTTTGATTCCTCACTACAGATTAACTAAAGGGAGTTAAGGAGAAGAAAAAACTTTATTGTCCCAGCCAATCAAACAAAAACTACGGAAGAGGATTAGGGCCACTGAGAAAAAAAAAAAGTCAGAATTCTGAGAAAAAAGTCAGAATTCTGAGATTAAAATCAGAATTCTGAGTTAAAAGTCAGATTTCTGACTTTTTTCTCAGAATTCTGACTTTTAACTCAGAATTCTGACTTTAATCTCAGAATTCTGACTTTTTTCTCAAAATTCTGACTTTTTTTTTTTTAGATTTAAAATTCCCCCCCCCCCAAAAAGTCAGAATTCTGAGAAAAAAGTCAGAATTCTGACTTTTAATCTCAGAATTCTGAGAAAAAAGTCAGAAATCTGACTTTTAACTCAGAATTCTGACTTTAATCTCAGAATTCTGACTTTTTTCTCAGAATTCTGACTTTTTTTTTTTTTTTAGATTTTTTTTTTTCTCAGTGGCCCTAATCCTCTTCCGTAAAAAACACACCCATGGTCCAAAGACAAAAAAGACCATGCAACTGTTGCATACAAATAACACAAAAGCATAGCAATATATACAATAAAATACCAATGTGGCAGTAAAATATTAATGCAGGAGTAAGGCATCGCTCATTCTCATTCTGGAGCTTCATGTTTGTGCAGGTTGTTAGTTGAGTAATCTGATGGAAATAAGAAGAAAGGAGAGTTTGGAGTGATTACTTTTACATCTTCTAGCTCTCAACCTTATTCCAGAAGATTCATATTCTGAATAAAGAACGTGAGATGAGTCCCTCAGAATTTCTTGCGCCTGATTAATGTCAATATTTTCAAAGTAAGAGCAGATAAGTAGCCAAACCAGGCTGCCATCCCATATCTGATCAGACTTCCAAAGATATTACAGCAAATGTGAAGAAAATACAGTATTTACATAGTCTACACGCTCAGTTAGACCACCACTAATTAAAACAGGGTCATGTGATCAAACAATATCATCTCTTTATTCTTGTTTGTGTTCAACATGAGATGATGTTCCTCACATATCACCATTCAAAAGACTTAACATATAAGTGTGTCATCTGAAGATTTTATGACAATGTTATTTTGATGACTCCCTTTTGACTTGATGTGACCCGTCAGTTAAAAGGGAATACAATCGTTTAAATCATGAGAGGGTTCACCTGGAAATTGAGAAGCTTCTCAGCAGGCAGATTATTTTGGACAGTGTCAGAAGCAGAGATAAAGTCTGCAAATGAAACTCTGGCTGAAGATTTTGAGTTTTTAAGATGAGACGCTGAGGACAGCATTTACTTATATCAACAACCAGTTGAAAGTTCTTATTCTTTGAAGGACAAGACATTTATTTCCAGGAGCTGATGTGAGCAGCGGTGAAAGAGTCAAGGACACTTAAACGATTTAAGATAACGTGCCGTGGTTCTTATCCACATTATCTTAAACTGTACACGTCGCTCTTGTGTTTTCGTTTACTCCTCTGAACTTGCAGATTTTTTTCTTGAAAGCTTTTTTAAGGCTTGTTCTGACTTTATTTAAAGCGTAAATAAGGATTTATCTCAGCTATAAGTCATGTGTAGCTCATATAAATCCAGAGGGACAGAACAAAGATTGAAAAAGCATATTACTTAAAGAGTAAAGTAAAACATCAAGTAGTTTTTTGAGGACACAAAATAACTTAAGAGAACAAGATAAGACTCTTGCTAGAGTCAGTTTTTCCTTGGCTGCTTCAATTGGATTTAGCTCAGAGATTAAAGCATTTTTTGTGATACTTGAGCAAAATGATTTACATATGCAGATTCTGTCATACATGTGCAGGACAAAAACTGAAATTTAAGTGATTGTTTGTGTCTGAATTTTAGTAAAAGTTATTTAACAGACTAAATATGATCCAAATTCACCTGACAAGTCCAGAAAAATATCTTATTACAAGATGTTAAAAGGCAAAAATGAGGCCTGAATTGCTTTTACACTGCAAAAACTGAACTACAGGCAAATGTTTATGTCTTATTTTAAGTAAAAAATTGTCTTTTTAGTGTTGATATGAGCTACGTTTACCAGATTAGTCCAGAAAAATGTCCTGTTTCAAGTTATTTCAGGACAAAAGTGATGTCTGAATTGCTTGTAGTGAGTAAAATAAATCTGCTGATGGGTAAGAAAAAAGTTTCTTAAATCAAGACATTTCAGAAAACTTGACAAGCAAATTTTTCTCACCTCATTGGCAGATTTTTTTGAGTCATTTCAAGATATTCAGACACCATTTTTGTCTTTAAGTTTCTTTAAATAAGACATAATTCTGGACTTTTCAGCTGAATGTGGCTCATATTAAGTCTAAAAAGACAATTCTGAGACACAAACACCTGCTTAGACTCCAGTTTTCGCTGCGTTGACTCGTTTGCGTTTGTTCTCCAGTAACCTCTTTGTAACCAAACAAGGTGTTGTATCCAAAAAAAGAGATAAGTTTCCAGCTGAATCATCACGTGGGTGTTTCATTTGTTTGTTGTCTGCTGACCTTCAAAAGCAAATTTGTAGAGTTCCCCCGTCAGGTCGTGGACCATGACCCCCTGCCCGCTGGTTTCCCTCAGCCACCTCACCCTCTGGATGAAGTCGGACACCACCTGGTTGATGGTGTTGGTGTAAGACGAGACGTGTTTGGGCTTCAGCATCCGAGGATTCAGGATGCTGCGGATGCGCTGCCACTTTGCCCCCATTCTGTGAAATAAAGCAGAATGAGTTCAGCTGTCAGAAAGAGAGGTTTTTACAGGTTTTAGTGTCAGGTCTTACTCTGTCAGGGGCCCGTGGGCCTGGTTCCTGAGCTCCCTGTACGTCCTCCAGTGGGGCATGTCTGTGCGGATCGGGTGCCTCCCCTCCTGCCTCAGCACCTGCTCGATCAGATCGGCCGTGGCCACGTTCACAAGAGTGATGGGGCCGTACGTCGACTTCCACATCGGCCCGTAGATTTTCTTATGCTCGATCTGAAAACAGAGAAGGAAGCAGCTGCTTATTGAGTCAGGAGATATTAGGGGTGAGTATTAGCAAGAACCTAATGATATGACAGTATCACGATGTCACAATATTGTGATATATTGTAATTAGGGCTGAACAATATGGATAAAATTGAATATCTCGATTTTAATGCCAGATATCTAGATATCAATATGATACAATATGACTCTGGGTTTAGTGAAAATGAGCCATTTTCCAGAAAAATAAAAGCATCATAATATAACAGGATGTGGAAAGTGGCTTAATTGATTAGAGCTCACTGTCAGTCACCAACATTAAGAGAAAGTCATCAATAATCATGTGACTTTCTGAGCTTTACATGCAGGGTGAGCTGGGAAAATCTACATCATTAATATCTTCAATACTGGGATATTATATCTTGAATTTTCATATCTTGATATCGATACAATAATGATATATGTTTCAGCCCTAATTTTGATTTTCTACAGTTAACAAGAAAAAACTCAAGAGGATGTACGTGTAAATCACACAATATTACTCAAAATTGAACTTGTCACAGTCTGAACTGACAGACTGCATGAAAAAAATGGTTCATACATATTGAATAAGTGCCCTATGTCACTGGAAACTGTAGTTTACACCCCTATGTCACACCCCCAGTAGTTATCAAATTGGCCAAACTGATCAACTCACAGACTATGGAAAGTGATTTTAGGGTTTAAAAGCTGGACTGGATGTGTGATGCAGGTATTGGAAGTTAAATTTCCTTAAGTCAAAAAGAACATTTCAGATATCTGTACAGAAGTTTCCCATTCAAGATATCTAGGATGTTAAGAGACCAAAATATTCACAGCATTTACAACATGAGACAGTGGAAGATCTGACAAAACAATATCACACGCAATGTGCAGAATGCAGCAACAAGTGTGCACAAAAACAGACAAAACAAGATCTAACAGAGCAGAGCTGCAAGGAATGCTGGGGATGTTGAAAAGATCTGTGAGTGTGTGTGTGTGTGTGTTTTCAAAGGTTCAACAACTGAGTGGAACAAAAAGCTGGAAACAAATCTTGTTGTGATAACTTCCTCCTTTCATACTTACTCGTACTCTCTACATTTACAATGAGAATATAACATAAAATAGATTTAAAGGATCATTTTTACACTTATAGTACCAGATAAACTTTTTTGCAGTAGATGTTTTCTGCTCTACACCAGAGTCACTCAACCAACAAGCCAAATTGTTGAAGCTTAACCTTGGAAAACAAACAATCTAAGTGGTTAAAAGTAGCAAAAATGACAAGAAGCAGCAATGAGGATAAGGTTACAGTGGCAAAGAAGGTCAAGAAGCAGCAAAAATTGGCCAAAAATTGGGAGAAAACTTGAGAAATACTCATAAAGTAGAAAAAAATTAACGGAAAGTGGTGGGAAAAAAGAGTAAAAGTGACTAAAATGGCCCAAAACCAACAAAAATTGGTAAGATAATACTGAGAAAACTTGGAAAATAGTTAGAAGGTAGCAACAATGAGTAAAAAAGTGACAAAAACACAGATTAAAAAAGGCAATGGTGACAAAAACTGGCAAGAAAGTTGGGTTTAAATGAAAAGAGGACTCAGAAGGAAGCAAAAATGGTCCAAAAGTGGTGGGGGAAAAGTGACATAAATGGCCAAAAAACAACAAAAATTGGCAAGATAATTCTGAGAAAACTTGGAAGGGAGCTTTATGAGCAAAAACGTGACACAAAACAGAGTCAATGGCAACAAAAAATGGCAAGAAAGTTGGGTTTAAATTCAAAGAATAGTCAGAAGGAAGCAAAAATGGTCCAAAAGTGGTGGAAAAAAAGAGTGAAAAGTGACTGAAATGGCCAAAAACCAACAAAAATTGGCAAGATAATTCTGAGAAAACTTGGAAGGGAGCAACAATGAGTAAAAAAGGGACAAAAAAACAGTTTTTTAATAAAGCCAATGGCAAGAAAGTTGGGTTGGAATTTAAGAATAGTCAGAAAGAAGCAAAAATATGATCCAAAAGTGACTGAAATGGGCAAAAAGTAAATATCATGGGTTGTTGTTGTGCTATAACTGATGTCAATGTTCATTTCCAATTATGTGTTTGTTGAAAAACACATGGGATGAGGGACCTAGAAATAATTGCACACAGAAAAATCACAATTGCAAATCATTCAGCTGCTTAAAACTTTAAAAAATAAGTTCAGAAATAACATTTAGTGTAGGAAGTGTGCAGGTTGTTACTTCTCATGTGTGTGACAAGGGAGGCCATTGTCTTATAGCACACCATAACTCCCCTGTGACCCACTTGGCTGATTTCCAAGAGAACTACTTTCTACAACAAACCCCCCTCTGCACATAAAAGAAACCAAATATTATCAGAGACAAGAGGAGAAGAGAAAATAAAAGCAGTCAGCAGAGCAAACTCAGATGATCTGCAGAAATGAACCTGTTTTAGATGTTAAAATAAGGCATGAAGTGACCTGTGAGACCTTCTTGTACCTGCTCTGAGAATCTGGGTTACACTGACAAACTCTGAGTTTACTGTCGGTCACTGCGTCACACTCAGACCTTCAGCCTCTCACCTGCAGCTGCTGCGTCGTTTTAAAGTAGCCTTTCACAAAAAGCCAGTTTAAGGTGGTCATGAAGCTCGGCCCTCCTAAATCCTCCATGCTTTTCAGTTTCACGTTCTCCCCCATCACGGTGGCGGAGGATGCGTCCCTGCGGCGCACGTCCCCATAATTCCCCGCTGCTCTCTGGACCCCGCGGTACCGCTGACGGTTCCTCCTCACGCTGATGTGTATGAGACATTTTCGGAACATTGTGATCTGGTTTTTTTTTTTCTTGGTTTCCTGTCCGAGCCCCTGCAGCCCCCGCGCGCTCTGCGTCTGTGCGCTCTGATAACACCAACTATCTGCAGCGCCCNTCGGTCACTGCGTCACACTCAGACCTTCAGCCTCTCACCTGCAGCTGCTGCGTCGTTTTAAAGTAGCCTTTCACAAAAAGCCAGTTTAAGGTGGTCATGAAGCTCGGCCCTCCTAAATCCTCCATGCTTTTCAGTTTCACGTTCTCCCCCATCACGGTGGCGGAGGATGCGTCCCTGCGGCGCACGTCCCCATAATTCCCCGCTGCTCTCTGGACCCCGCGGTACCGCTGACGGTTCCTCCTCACGCTGATGTGTATGAGACATTTTCGGAACATTGTGATCTGTTTTTTTTTTTTTTTTGGTTTCCTGTCCGAGCCCCTGCAGCCCCCGCGCGCTCTGCGTCTGTGCGCTCTGATAACACCAACTATCTGCAGCGCGCGCCCTGTTTTTATAGACGCGCAGATCCCAGCCTCTGTGCGCCACTCTGGACTTTGGTACTCCCATAAAAAAAGCCTCAAAGAGAAAAAAAAAGAGTCATAAACACAACAACCAGCAGCGTAGAGAAATATAGAGATAAACCCAGAGCCACCAAACCGGTTTGTGACGCGCTTGGTCTGTTTGGTCTCGTTCTGCTCCACATGGTTTTAAATATTTGAACTTTTCTAGATTTTTGGAACAACGTTACCTGAACCCTGAACATGCAAGGAGAATAAAAATGCTGCTAAAGTGGATTTCTTTTATAATATAACACACAGCAAAGTGTCTGATTTTATTTCTGTGTTAAGTTTCTGCAGTGATTTGATCATTTCATGGGATTCAGGACCTTTTATGATACTTTTTCATTAAAACTAACAGCAGGTTTAGACTCAGAAATACATTTTAAGGATGACGGGGTGGTATAGATTCAGGGTACCCCTGAATTTTTACCCTGAAACCCTAAAATATTATTGGTGCAGTAGACCAAGGAGCCCTTATGGAAGCCAATTTTTACTATTTAAAAAAAAGAGAGAGAGACAACTTGGCTTTGTTTGGGTTTTTTTTGCAAACATAAAGTCAAAAATATAAGATATTAAGTCAAAATAGTGATATAAAATTCAAAATTAGAAAAAAAAGTCATTAATACAAGATAAAATGTCAAAATAGTGGCGTTAAAAACTCATAATGAGGCCAAAAACCATAGTCTTAAGATCAAAAGTCATAGAAACGAGATAAGACATCAAAAACATGGGATTAAAGTCAAAATTTGCAGATAAAAAGTCAAAATTGTGAGTTAAAAACTCAAAATACTAAGATCAAAAGTCACACAAATGAGATGAGACGTCAAAAACATGGGATATAAGTCAAAATTTGGAGACAAAAATGTCACAATTTAGAGTTAAAACTCATGGTAATAACATTAAAAGTCATAAAAAGGAGATAACATGTCAAAAGTATGAAATATAAGTCAGAATTTTGAGACCAAAAGTCTGATTCATGAGATAAAACTCAGTATAATAAGATTTAAAGTCACTATGATGGGATTGAAAGCCATAAGCATGAGACAAAAAGTTGAGATAAAACGTTAAAACTATGAACTCATGCGATTAAAAAGTAAAATAATATGGGATAAAACACGGAAATTTTGAAAATAAAAGTTAAAGTTTTGGGATGAAAAATAATTGTTATGAGATAAGAAAGTTCAATCATGAGAAAAATGTCTTATTTTTGAGATAAAAAGTCAAAAATGTGGGATAAAAAGTGAAGATTGTGAAATATAAAGTCTTAATTATGAGACATAAAGTCAAAACTATGAGGTAAACAATTCAAATCCAGAGATAAAAAGTTGAAATTGTGAGATAGGGCACAAACATAACCATGGTGTCGAAATTCAGGAGTTGAGTTTTACAGGAAAATACTGGAAAAGTATCTCCTGTCTGTATTTCCTGGTATTTTATCTAAATCTCACTCATGGGATCAATAGAAGATAATTCTGTATTCTTGTCTACGTTTCCAGGAGCTGTTTTCTTGATGCCACCAGAAACTTTACAGCAAGTGAAAACAAAGGAGCAGCTTTGAATCACAAAAAAAAAGAATCCAACAGCAGAAAATACTATTAAAATCTTTATTTTCAACAAAGAAACTTCTCGCAAAGAGTTTACAAATGATTCTCTGAGGCCGACGTCTTTCTTAAGACTGAAAATAAGAACGATTTTCTTTATTCAAAGACGTTTTCATGTCATTCTGACTCAATCAGTCGGCCCCGGTGCCAAAGACAGGCTGGAACATAAACAGCAGCTTCCTGTTTTTTCTGGAAGCTCAGCAGCAGCAGAGAAAAGTGTCTAAACAAGCAGAGGAGCCTGAAGGCACAGAAAATCACTCACATTAAAGAAACGCATCAGAGTATTTGGCTCCTTACAGCTTCTGCTAATTCCAACGTCCTGGTTTGTGAAATATAAATCGAATAAATTAAACAATTTACGGTGATGATGGAACACATTTTGAAACATAAATAATTAGATTCAAGTACTGCAGGTTTAAAGCTACAGAGCAAAACCCCCACAGGAAGGTCGACTGGTGCAGAAATCAGACTCACTGTGATTCTAGTATGAGGAAAGAAGTAAAGTTTAAGACTTGTTTTGATTCTTTAAGCTGCAAAATCAATATTTAACAACAACAAGGTCAAATAAAATTCTAAGTAGGAAGTTTCAAGAAGCTAACGAGAGCTTCAAGATTTTTTTAAAGCAGCCTTTAAGAGAGATAATATTTCATTTAGATGTAGGAAACATCCATAAATACGATGATGAATCAACCTCATGTTGCTGCTGTGGACAAATAATTTAAATATAATCTCAGTATCTTTAGAATAAATTAGCTCGGTTCCAGTTCTCAAAGTCCGCTTAAAAAGAAGTTTTTTCTGTTTTGATGGATAAATATCTTCAATCAGAGCATGATGTAACTAATTAAAGCTATAAACTGGTGTCCTCTTTCAACAAACATCCATCCACACGAGAAAAAAAAGCTCCTTCCACTCTGGCTCTGTTATGATTGGTCAGTGTAACCACACGTCCAGTGAGATAAAACATTACACGGTTTGTCACGTTTACTTTTTTAAATCTGTGAACTAAGGCATCTCTGTAACATCCAGTTATTCACACAAAATAAAGATCATAACTGAGTGAATGTGAGAAAAGTAAATAAGACAGTTTCATGGCAGAAAGGTCAAGAATGTATTTGCGAGGATATGAAAATACGACGGCGTCACATTAAAGGAAGAAAAGCACTGATATGTCTGTGGCTGTTTGTTTACTCCTCACGGTTCTTTATCACAGTGTCCACAGGGGGGCGCTCCTCTGCATGTTCAGTCACTTTCACTGCCTGATTCACTCAGCTGCAGGTCATTCTCTGAAAGACAGAAGTGTGTTAAATGTATGTGGGTCAATGACGTGACGTCCCTTTTTTGTGTCCGAGTGCAATATTTCCTTCCATCATGAATTGAGTATTTCATCACATGTATTTCTTTATTCTATGAAACCTGTGTTATTTGAACACATCTTTAAACTATTAAAATATAACATGTTTTTTTGTGTTTTGGTTCCTCAAACCCCCAAAATGTCAGGTGGTGCAACCGTCCTGACAAGTATCCACAGTAATTAAACTCTAAAAATTGAATGTCAGTTATTGTAAATGGAAATTAAAAATACAGTGGCATTATTTTATGCNGAAAAGAATTTTAAAGCTGTTGAGAAATGTAAAAAACTTTTGTCCCGTAATTTTCACCTTGTCAAATGTCAGGGTGGTGCAACCGTAACATTAGACTTTTATTTTAAAGTGAAGAGAATAAAAGAGGAAACAGGAAACTGCATCAGCCAGAGGAGCCCAAATGACATTTGTGACCAAGTGGAAAAGTTTGTAGATTTCTCTGAAATACTGATAAAAAAGGTTTTTTCACTTCATTGGTGACTGGAACAATTTCCATGTCAGGTGGTACAACCAATGTAATAATGTGAAATGTAACATCAAATTATTTATCTTATTCACAAATAAAACAAATAAAACACACAAAATGAAAATGTATGAGTCACTACAGACACTTGAGAGATACTTGCCAATAATTTCACACAGAAAAAATAACAGGAACATATAAATATATTTTCATATATTTGGTTGCTCCACCTGACATTTTTGGGTGCTCAAATTAAAAATAAGAAAAAATAATGAACCTGAAAACTTTGAAATGTTGGTCAACTTTTTGTTTTTAGACCCTCTTTTTGTCATTGACCCATATAAAAAGTGAACATACGAAGGTTTTAAATGTGTCAGGTTTTAGTTTCTGAGGTGCCCTTCACTCACTGAGTGTGTTCATGAGTCCTCCTCCGCTCTCCTGGTGGCGAATGCTGCTGTTGCTGCTGCTGGTGGTGGTGGTGGAGGTGGTGGTGGTGGTGAGGATGGGCATGCTGTGGTCCTGGAAGGCGGGTTCCTCAGAGTCGCTGCTGCTGGAGCTGTCGTCGCTGCTGGAGGATGAGGAGCTGTTGGAGTCTGAGGAGCTGTCGCCGCTGCTCATCTGGTCCATGACACGAGCCTCCGCCATCAACTCTGATCAGACAAAGACGAAGAAATTTATGAAACCAAACAGAAGCTGATTAAAAATTAAATTGAATCTCAATATGTCCTGCTGCAATATTCTAATCACAGACGATTTTTAAACCTCAAATGTGTCAGAATACCAGGTACAACTTTTTTTTGCAGTAGATGTTTTCTGCTCTACACCGGTGTTTCTCAATCCTGCTTAACCAAAGAGACAAATAACTGAAAACTATTTTTGCAAGAGAAATGATCTAAGTGGTGTAAAGTGAGAAAAACATCAAGAAGCAGAGAGACAAATAAGTTTATGGTGGTAAAAGTGGTCATAATGCAGCAAAAATGGGTGACATGGGGAATAAAACTTGCAAAACAGGCAGAAAATAGCAGAAAATGGTCCAAAAGTGGTCAAAAACGTGCAAAAAGTGACTATAATGAGTGAAAAAATAAGTCACAAATAGCAAAATATAAATGAACATGCGTTTCAGAGGCCTAACATTTCTGTTTAAAATCTTCCTCAGGTAAAGCTGTAATTTTCTGCAATCGTAAATTTTTTGTTTTCATTATCTGAAAACCATAATCATCAACATTTAAAGAATTAAAGGCTTGAAATAATTTGCTCTATGCATAATTTCCCTGTCAATTTCCCTGATGGACATACCTAAAGGGATCAATAAAAGTACTATCTATCTATTTATCTAATGAGTCTGTATAATATCTGGGTTTCATTTCCTGAGCTGAATGACCAAAAATAATTTCACTTTTTCATGATATTCTACATTTTTGAGTTGTACCCGTTTACGCAAACAGAGATTCTTTAACAAAAATCCTCCTGCATTATACCAATTGATATCAAATATGAATAAAATTAGCTCTTCTTTCGATTCTTAGTTGTATTTCTCTAATATGGTGCTCTTTTTAAAAAGTAGATCTTTGTTGCTTGTGTTTGTTTAACAGCACACTAGATGGGGAACCTAAAAATAATCACAATTAGATTATTTTTGTAAACTGTTTGGGCCTTTTGCGGACTTCTCCTGTCACCTCTCTCGATGTCGTCCATGGGGGAAGCAGGGGAGGTTTTCTCTTTGGGGGGAGAGCTCTTGGAGCTGGCTGAAGTTTTGCTGCTGCTGCTGCTGCTGCTGCTGCTGCTCTTCATCTGCTGGCTGAGGCGACTGGTCTGCTGCTCCAGACGAGAGTGGATCTTACTGCTGCCCTCGGCTCTGGAAACACATGACATATTTCACGTGAACTCTGGATAACATCAAGAATGTTTGCTCACAGTGTTTTGATCTCCAAGGTCTGAGGCTTTTGTCTACTATTGATTCACATTTTCAACCCACCTCGTCTTCTTCACGACTATGTTACTGTTGAGTTTCTCCAGCCTGTACTCTCCTGTGTCGTGGTTTATGATGAGGATGCATTCTTTCATGTACGGTTTCTTTGATCCCTTGAAAACAGTTACTGGAGCACTTGAACCCTGTGAAAATTCAGATAGAGAACAAAAAATGTTATTTAAGGACAGCATCTTCATATTTATCTCTGTGTGGACATTAAAAAAATCATAGGAAATGTGACAGAATCATAGTTACCTCTAAATTGGGTAAAGTAATTGTGACTTGCTCTCCTTTGCCAACTTCAAGTTCTCCTTCACATGCTGTGTCAATGGATGCTGGTTTGAAGTCATCTGCAAAAATAAAGGAGGAAAAACTGTATAGTTGAAAATAAAGAGCTCACAGGTGAGGATGGTTACTTTTATTAGACATTCAAACTCATCTGTGTCAACCTGTGTTCATGTTATCCGGACAAAAATCACCAAATAATGTAAACTTTTGATCCGGGTGATTTTGTAAGTTTCTGTTTTCATTATGATTTAAAAAGAGTAAACAGTTGTTTGTTAATAAATGTCTTTAACCAAACATTGAGGCTGTTTTCCAAACCGCCTCCTACACTAGCGGTGCCTACTACTTCAGCTGAAATTCAGCATTTAGTAGTCAGTATGCGAAAACTTGCGAGATCTGTAGTATACTACAAGTTCCCGGATGTTTCTACTGATCCGAGAAAATTTCTCAGTATGCAACGGACCAGTCTACCTGGGCATGACAAAGGGTGTTACGTGCCGCGATTACCGCAAACAGTCAAACCCCCGCGAGTCCAACTCCACTTAATGACTGTGGATGACCTTATTTAGTCGAGTTGATGTTGTGTTGTTGTTTTTACACTTTGCCAGGGTCTCTATTTTCACTTGTGACAGGAAAGAAACAGCGGTAAATCTGCTCACTTCATCATGAAAGATGTTTACGTTTATTAAATTCATAAAAGCCCGTAAATCATTCATCACTTTTTTTTTTACACTAACAGCCTACGTGGGTAATGAGGACGCAGTTTTAACACCAGCTGTAAAAATAAAAAGTGAGTTGGTTTCAGATTTATTTTCAATACACGATAACTTTTGGTGCAAGATAAAAAATCAAATATGGTGATTTTGCTGTAATAAACTTCTATACCTTTACACATTTCAATCAATCAATCTTTATTTATATAGCGCCAATAGTATTGTTTGCAATAGAGTTCTGTGAAATGTTTTGTAATCGTCCAACTATGGACAATTACAATCTCATAAATCAATAAAATAATTGTCTCTGGGTTGTAGTTCTGTCCTATTCCTTAGAATAGAGTAGAACTAGGTGGTACTCACTTCGTGAAACGTCGTCGAAAATCCAAAGTTACAGTGGCAAGGAAAAACTTCCTTTTAACGGGCAGAAACCTCGGACAGAACCAGACTCATGTTAGACAGACATCTGCCTCCACTGTGTTGGGGTGAGAGAGAAAGAGAGAGAGAGAGAAGAAAAATTGGAGAACTGTCCAAGCCACAGCAGCAGGAGTCAGGTCGTCCCACGTCAGCTGGTAGATCATTTAATAAAATCTGGACTCTTATCTCTCCCTGAATTTGTTGTTTTTCTAAATGAATCCAAAATGTTCCTTGAACCCCTAAAAATAATGAAAAAAAAACATAAAAATTCTCAAAAAAATGTCAACTTCCTTCACATGCTTAATTTCATTTATTTATTTTCCTTTGTATCTCATTGACATGTAATTTAACTTATCTACTTTTATTGCTCCTGTAACTTCACCACTGATTGATGTGGTGAATTAATGACTGAAATGTACTCATGGTTTACTTATGATAAAGTTAAACATTAGAAAAAAACATCAGCTCCATTTCTCCAGTATTGGCCTCTCTACACTGGTTACCTGTAAAATCTAGAATAGAATTTAAAATTCTCCTCCTGACCTATAAAGCCCTCAATAACATTGGGCCGTCCTATCTTAGACAGCTTATAGTTCCATATTACCCGTCTACATCACTGCGCTCTCAGCATGCAGGCCTGCTGACTGTGCCTGTGGTCTCTAAAAGTGGTATGGGAGGTCGAGCCTTTAGTTATCAGGCTCCTCTTCTCTGGAACAACTTACCAATTGAGGTCCGGGGGGCGGACACCCTCTCTATTTTTAGTAGTAGACTTAAAACTTTCCTTTTTGATAAAGCTTATAGTTAGAGCTGGATCAGGCCTGAACCAGCTCTTAGTTATGCTGCTATAGGTTTAGACTGTCGGGGGGAAACTGACACACTAGGCTTCTGTTTCCCTTTCTCCTCTATCTGTCAGTCTAACTTTTATCTTAATGCACTATTATAGTTATTAACCATGATCCTCTGGGAGTCTCTGAGCTTGTTTGTAGGTTCATCTGGATTGTTGCTGTGGATCTACCAGCTGATGTGGGACAACCTGACTCCAGCTGCTGTGGCTTTGACAGTTCTCCAATTTTTCTTCTCTCTCTCTCTCTCTCTCTCTCTCTCTCTCTCTGTCTAACATGAGTCTGGTTCTGTCCGAGGTTTCTGCCCGTTAAAGGGAAGTTTTTCCTTGCCACTGTAACTTTGCTAAAAGCTGCTGCAAAGTGCTTCACTCATGGTGGATCAAGATGAGATAATACTCCTTATCCTGTCTTGATGTTGGGTCTCTGTTAATAAAATAACTAAATACTTTAACATTAACAGGTATCAACCTGCTAATGTTTTGTAAAGTGTCTTGAGATAACGTTTGTTATGATTTGGCGCTATATAAATAAAGATTGATTGATTGATTGATTGATTGATCAGCTCCACTTCCTGAAGTGTCAGTTTTCTGCTACAGCCTCTAGGTGGCGCTGTTGTTCAGTCTGACACAGAGCTAATACTGACAGCTGTACCATCAGTGTTTGTTAAACTCACCAATAAACCGCACTAAAAATAAATACAGTAAACATACCGACCTGTCAGCGCTCTACAGTGTGATAAATTAGATATAAACTGAAGATTCATCGAAAAACTTCTCAATTATGAAGCTTCTGCTTTTAGCTCCGATGCTAACTAGCCTGCTATCATGTAGCTCACAAACCGTTAGCTTCATTATCCAGTGATTTAAAACACATCTACTTACATCGAACTGTGTGGAAGGCACTTTTAGGACGTTTCTTGAACGTCTCTCCTAACGTCAGGACGTGTTCTTGATTGTCAAAGTTGGAATAAGCTGTTCCATTCATCCTGAGAGTTTCATGAGCTTTAAACTTTCTGCTGCTCTGCGTTAGCCGCTGACCATATAAGGCAGCGCTATGACGACTCATAGTCCCGCCTCCTCTTTACTGTGATTGGTCGAATTTAGCTATTCTCCCGTGTGATTGGTTACACGTCTGTCAGACAGAGATGAGTCAGAACAGAGTCATGATAGTGCAGCTTGAGACATGTGTCACGTAGTTTCATGTAATTTTTGACTTGTAAATAAAGAAGCTCATACATTTAGAGATAAATAAACCATATATAAATATAAATATAATATAAATACAAAGTCGAATTTATGAGATACAACAAAAATTTGACTATATCTCAAATTTGTAACTTAACTTCTTCAATTTTTGACTCTTAATCTCAAAATTTTACCTTTATAAATGTAATTATGGACTTTTTACCTCATAGTTATTCGTCTTATGTCAAAATTGGGACCTTTCCTCTAATGATTTCGATTTTTTAATTTCACAATTTTGACTATTTATCTCAATACATCTCAACAAAACTGGCTCATTGAGATTTTTTTTACAGTAAGTAAAATATTTTAGATATAAAGTCAGACTCTGACATAAAAAGTTTAAAATCTCGAAACGGTGATTTTTCATCTCAAATTTTTATCTTTCATTTTAAGACTTTAACTTTTTCATCCTTAAATACAAACTTTTATTAATGCATCATGACTTTGTCACGTAAAATCATGACGCATTAGTAAAAGTTTGTATTTAAGGATGAAAATGTTAAAGTCTTAAAATGAAAGATAAAAATTTGAGATGAAAAATCACCGTTTCGAGATTTCAAACTTTTTATGTCAAAGTCTGACTTTATATCTAAAATATTTTACTTACTGTAAAAAAAATCTCAATAAGAAAGTTTTGTTGATGATTGGTGATTTTTCATCTCAAATTTTTATCTTTCATTTTAAAATTTAACTTTTTCATCCTTAAATGCTAACTTTTATTAATGCATCATGATTTTACGTGACCAAAGTCATAAATTTAAAAGAATAAAGCTGGAGATGTTTGATGATACAGTCATAAACTTAGGGGGGAAAAGTCATTGATAAATCTATCAGCGCTTTTGTTACAGATTTGTAATTTTATCTGTTTATTCCTCATTGTAGGACATTACAAATTAAGAAAAACAAAGTTTAAAAGAGCATATATTTCTGTTTTAGCCCACAGCTCTAGTAACACTGAAACACTAATGCCTTATAAACTGGTGAGCAGCATCACTGGGCCGAGCTGTAAACCTAATTACCTCATTAGCTTGGACAGCGCTCTCTCAGTGAAGAGGTCCTGAAGATCAGGCCGTCACAGACTTAATGAACTGTTGCAGTAACACTCAGTGACTGCAGTTTGCAGCTCCACGGGCTCCACGGGGTCCCTGTGCACCAGTGAAAATAATCTGTTTTCCTTTCTTTAAACTGTTAATGATTCCTAAGCCTTAAATTCCTGCCTTGTCTGCACTTTGCTGCGACCATATGCTCCGCTGCCTTCAAACATTAAAGGATCAACTTCCGAGACAAGGAGGAATGTTGAGATTACGTAAGTGAATTAGCGCTGATTGTCACAACACGGTCTGTTTCTGTCCACTTGCACTTCACGAGGAGAGATGTGGATGTTTTAGGAACCAAAACAAAGACGTAAAGGTGGTGCTGGATTCACAAGGGAGGGTTATATTAGTCAGCTATGTGACCTTTGACCTCTAGCTTCTAGAGCAGTGTTTCTCAACCTTGGGGTCGGGACCCTATGTGGGGTCGCCTGGAATGTCTAGATAAAATTTAACACAATTACTGATGAAAATATTTTCTTCAGTAATTATCATTCTTTTAAAAACTAAACCACAACACACTGAAAAACTGTATAATATATATTTAAGTATTTGGCAAGCATTTAATTATCAAGTATTTGAGTATTTTTAGCCTTTTGTTATGAAGTGCATCTGTAATTTGGGTGTTTTGCTTTTGAATATTTTATATTCCAGTATTTATTGCATTTTTATTGTTTAGTATTTGAGTATTTTTTGTATCCAAGCCATTTTTATTTTCCTGGATTCAATATTTTAGCATTTAAAGCCATAGATTTACAGTGCAAAACTGAACTTTGTGCTGTTTTGTTCGTATTAGTCTACAGGTGTTTACATTGTTTATTGCTCTAGTTGCCTTTTTATTGTCTCTCGGGGTAAAATCAAGTTTTTTTAATCTGAAAGTTCACTTAGGAAAAGTTAATATCCTGATCAGAAAAAATAAAATAGTCTCTTTGTTAATTAATCCTGGCTACACTGTGTGCAAAAAAATATAAAAGAAAAAAATCTTAAGATTAAAATAATGTTTCTGGGGTCTCCAGAAATTTGGGATGTTAAATGGGGCCCAAAAAGGTTAGAAACCACTGTAATAGAGAAAGAATCAAGGCCTTAAAGTTCAGTGAGTGAAAGGACAAGTACAGAAGTGATGGTGCTGTATTTTGTTTTTTGGGACTAGAGTCTGATTTCATGCCATTGTCATGTTAAAAAAGATCAGATTGTGAAGTAACAGGCGTCCTGTTTCAGCGTCTCCCCTGTGAAAAAACACCAGCAGGGGTTGGTTTCCATGACTCGGGGTAAACAGGAGCTGCCCTCCGGTGATATCAGTTACTGTGGTTGCCCTCAGACTGTGGGAGGTAAGGTTTTCTGTTTCCAGGCAACAAGCCACAAGTTCACAATACTGTGGTCAAGAACAAGAAGAACAAGAAGAGCATCCTGGGTTATGAGCTGGAAGAGACAACAGGCTTCGTCTGCAGGGAGAGAAACTACACACACGAGTCTTTACTCAGCAAAGGGCACAGACGGAGAAACTAAACCACAAAACACCTCACACTCAGGTCTGTGACGTCCCACAGAGAATACAGGAAGTTTTATTACTGAGTGACCAACACACAAAATATTTACAGTTTGTGTGCAAAGAGTTAACAAAATAAGAACTTTTTTAATCACTGTTCTCAGGATTTCTACATTTGTTTCTAATAAAGCTGCACTTTACATGAGTCAATGACAAACAGAGGGTCTAAAAATGTATTTTTAAAAAGTTCTTTGAAAGTGGATAAAAAACATATTTCTGAGTGAAGAATTATGTTTTCTAACAAATTTCAGTAATTGACCAACATTTCAAAGTTTTTAGTTTCATTATTTTTTAGTATTTTTAATTTGAGCACCCAAAAATGTCAGGTGGCGCAACCAAATATATGAAAATATATTTATATGTTCCTGTTATTTTTTCTGTGTGAAATTATTGGCAAGTATCTCTCAAGTGTCTGTAGTGACTCATACATTTTCATTTTGTGTGTTTCATTTCTTTTATTTGTGAATAAGATATATAATTTGATGTTAAAATAACATTTCACATTATTACATTGGTTGTACCACCTGACATGGAAATTGTTCCAGTCACCAATGAAGTGAAAAAACCTTTTTTATCAGTATTTCAGAGAAATCTACAAACTTTTCCACTTGGTCACAAATGTCATTTGGGCTCCTCTGGCTGATGCAGTTTCCTGTTTCCTGTTTTATTCTCTTCACTTTAAAATAAAAGTCTAATGTTACGGTTGCACCACCCTGACATTTGGCAAGGTGAAAATTACGGGACAAAAGTTTTTTAGATTTCTCAACAGCTTTAAAATTCTTTTTATTTGCAAAGAATGTTTTATTTAAAAAGGTTCAAGCATAAAATAATGCCACTGTATTTTTAATTTCCATTAACAATAAGTGACATTCAATTTTTAGAGTTTAATTACTGTGGATACTTGTCAGGACGGTTGCACCACCTGACATTTTGGGGGTTTGAGGAACCAAAACACAAAAAAAATGTTATATTTTAATAGTTTAAAGATGTGTTCAAATAACACAGGTTTCATAGAATAAAGAAATACATGTGATGAAATACTCAATTCACGATGGAAGGAAATATTACGCTCAGACACAAAAAAGGGACGTCACGTCATTGACCCGTATACATTTCCTGGCAGGTGCATTGTAAAGGGCTAAAATATTTTGTATCAAACATGACTATTCCTCTGTTGGATTAAATTAGTCCTATTATTCAGGTTTTCTTACAAATGATCAGAAATGTCTACAAAATAAACAACATGATATTGGGACATCACTTGGGGATTAAAGAGGGGGATACATTCAATGGCAGTTGCATTGTCAAGTGCAGAAATCATTTGTATCTACCTTTTGCCGTGTTTAAAAAAACTAGTCCTAATACTAAGGTGTTCTAATAAATGACCAGAAGTGTCTTCAAATTAAACCACAAGATGTTCTCACATCAAGTGGGGATTAAAGAGGGGGATACATTTTCTGGCAGGTGTATTGTTAAGGGTTGAAATGATTTTTATCCCCCTCTAACTTTTTCTGTTTGATGAATTTGGTCCTAATAATTATTTTTTCTTACAAAAGTTCAGAAATTTCCATAAAAATTGGCCAACATTAGCACATAACCCCAAGATTAAAGAGGGGGATACATTTTCTGGCAGGTGCATTGTCAAGTGCTGAAATAATTTGTATACCCCTCTAACTTTTTCTGTGTTCAAAAATACCAGTCCCAATAGTTTAGTTTTCTTAGAAATGATCAGAAATGTCTCCAAAATAAACCACATGATGTTTGCACATCACCTCTAGATTAAAGAGGGGTATACATTTTCTTGCAGGCATCAAAAAAAGAGAACTAAAAAGCATTCATGAAGTCCTACCATACTTTAATTTCTTGTCTCATCTCTTCATTTGTCTGTTTTTTACATTTGGAGTCTCTATCCTGTAGATTTCAGTTTTTCATGTGTAGGATGTGAGACATGAACGTGTGAAGTTTACAGCTATTTCATCCTTAAGTGGATCCAAATACTCAGCTTTTTTTTTTTTCCTGACACTGTTTGCATTTTAGCATCGTCTCACAGCGTTGGATCTGCTGCCAAAGTGTGACCACAGTAACTTCAGCTCTTTCTCATCCACACCCACTTCTTTTTTTCCAGTGTTTGAGACATGATGTCTGAACACTGGACCCGCCCTGTTAATAACATCACACAAAGCTCAGTAATAACTTAATAATCCAATTTGACTGCGTGGAACAAAGTCAAAGGTCATGTTCGTGGAGATGTTTAAAGCTTAAATAAAAAAGTGAATTAAGGCAACCTAAAACTTAAATAAAGGTGATTTGAGGTTGAATTTTTCTAACTACTCACTTTACCGTGTTTGTGTTTCAGGATTGTGTTGATCTGCGCGAAGAGATCTTTGTGTGCTGCCTTCTCCGTTCTACCCTACGGAGAAAGCTTCTACCTCAGGTACACACACACACACACACACACATTCGGCAGCACAGACACAACCAGCAACACTTTGCTTCCACGAATAATAAAGAGTAGGAGGAGAAGTGTTTGGGAGGAGAGGTGAGGAAGATGTGAGAGAAAAGTTGTGGAGGAGGAGACAAAGAGGGAGGAGGAGGTCAGGCTGGTTTTCCCTGTGCCCCCAAAAGCTCTTGGACTTGACCTGAGATCACTCAGTCTCCCTCCATCATAAACACACACACTCGTAAAGTATTTGAATGTAATCTAAAACAGGCGTGTGTGTGTGTGTGTGTGTGTGTGTGCCTTCCATCACATCTACGTCACCACACATGCACATTGTTAGAAGTGTTATCAACACACAGACGTCCACATCTGCTGCGTGCACAAAGGGTTTGATCCATACACAGAATGTTCTCCTCTCTATACACACACACACACACACAGTATGGAGACATACACACATTCAGCAGTGTGACTAACTCGGGTCTTCCTGCCGAGGACGTGAGCTCAGATCACACTTCCACTTCCACCTCTCAGCTGATGTTTGTCTCATCTGTGACTGAACATGTGACTGTGTAAGGGGGGAAGTGACCTTTGACCTTTGAGTCACAGGACTGTCTCTGAACATGTACCGCCCTGTCACTTTAAAAAGCTGCAAACAGAGACGAAGAAAGGATAAAAAACACTGAGATAAAACCATTGACTGTATATAGAATGGACAGCGTGCTTCCACCTGTCACCTTTCTACATTTTTGAAGCCAAAAAACCCCGTTTCTCTAGCCGCCATTGTGCAGCCAGAGTCTGCGCAGTAGAGAATTTCCGGTGGAGCCAAGTAAAAAAGAGAAATAAAAATATTTATTTCTTCTTCTTCAGAAGGTTTAGTCTCCTTTTGGCTCTTTCCCGAAGTTTCTTATATCCCCGATAAAAACTACTCACGAACGGCAGCTGTCAACTATCGTAAAACGAAACTTATATCGCGGTTTTTAACGTCCAATAACTAATGAGAAACTAACTTCTCAGAAAAAAAAACACCTGAACACCATGCAGCCAGATGACATCGTCATACTACCTTAGCGTAAAGATGAGAGAAACGTTTCTACGAGGTAATCGTAATTTTTTAAAGTTTTCCCGGCTCATATCTGGAATACATGGGGAGGCGGGGCTTATGACCTATACTGCAGCCAGACACCAGGGGGCGGGGC
>RPOG01001983.1:62807-113892 GCA_008086565.1 Thalassoma bifasciatum
TCTCATCTGTGACTGAACATGTGACTGTGTAAGGGGGGAAGTGACCTTTGACCTTTGAGTCACAGGACTGTCTCTGAACATGTACCGCCCTGTCACTTTAAAAAGCTGCAAACAGAGACGAAGAAAGGATAAAAAACACTGAGATAAAACCATTGACTGTATATAGAATGGACAGCGTGCTTCCGCCTGTCACCTTTCTACGTTTTTGAAGCCAAAAAACCCCGTTTCTCTAGCCGCCATTGTGCAGCCAGAGTCTGCGCAGTAGAGAATTTCCGGTGGAGCCAAGTAAAAAAGAGAAATAAAAATATTTATTTCTTCTTCTTCAGAAGGTTTAGTCTCCTTTTGGCTCTTTCCCGAAGTTTCTTATATCCCCGATAAAAACTACTCACGAACGGCAGCTGTCAACTATCGTAAAACGAAACTTATATCGCGGTTTTTAACGTCCAATAACTAATGAGAAACTAACTTCTCAGGAAAGAAAACACCTGAACACCATGCAGCCAAATGACATCATCATACTACCTTAGTGTAAAGATGAGAGAAACATTTCTACCAGGTATCGTAATTTTTAAAAGTTTTCCCGGCTCATATCTGGAATACATGGGGAGGCGGGGCTTATGACCTATACTGCAGCCAGACACCAGGGGGCGGGGCTTATGACCTATACTGCAGCCAGACACCAGGGGGCGGGGCATCTGCTGGAGGCTTCAGTTTGAGCCGAACGTCGTTACGTCCACTTATTATACAGTCTATGGATAAAACTAAGGATGGGAATCGAGAACAGTTTCCTGTGAAGAATCGATGAGAAATGTTTCAATCCATCGACATCTAATTGCAATTTTTCTGTCAGATATTGTGATTTCAATTCGATTCACGATTTTCTTCAAATCAAGCTTCAGTGAAGTTTTCACAACATTTACAAACTTGACAGAAAATTACATCAAACCATTGAATCTGTAAAAGCTATTACTTTAATGCAAGGATGAAAACGGAAAATAAGATTTTTTCCCAAATGTATTTATTATTAATTTTGCATTAAAAAGTCAATATTTTGATAAAGTAGTCCAAATTCTAAGATATTAAAATCAAAATTTTGAAAGATGAAAGTCAATATTTGATTTAATGGTCAAAACTTTGAGGAATTAAAGTTGAAATCTGGGAAAAAAAAGGTCATATATTGAGATAAAAAGATATATAATTTTTTTAATAGAAAGTCAAGTTTCTAGCTGAAACAAAATTGGAGACAAAAAGTCTTTGTTTCGAGATAATACAGTCAAAATTTTGAGATATTTGTAAAAATTCTGAGATAAAAAGACAAAACTTTGACCAAAGAAAAAATTTGAGCTGAAAAGTCTGAGTTAATAGATTAAGAGACAAAGTTTTGAGATAAATAGTTGCGATTATGAGACAAAAAGTCAAATTTTAGAAACAAAAAGTCAAAGTTTTAAAATAATAAAGACAAAATTTTGAGCTAGAAAGTCATTTTTGAGACAAAAAGATGAATTTTTGAGATAGAGATTCAGAATTTAAAAATGTGCATACACAATCTTTAAAGTCCTTGTCCAAGGAGAAAAAGGATCTTTTCTAACAGTTTTACGTCTAAGACACACGTCTGAAAAATAGCTGACACCACAGATCCTGGGTCAGTCAGGATTAAACAAATCAAAATTACATGACCATGATATCTGGAATTGTGATTTTGAGAAAATGTTAAATTGTTCAGCCCGATGTCTGATTCTGATTCTGAACTTTCTCTCTCTAGTGACCCCACCTTAAACCATCCCAGGAGGAGACACTCTTCTGGAAACATCTCCACCACCCTGGAGATGCTGCCGGGGCTGGAGGGCTTCCACCTGGACACATACGGACGGGTACACAAACAAAGCCTCATACGAGTGGGAAGTGTTTAACTGTGTGTTTGAGTCACGTGAAGCAGCTGTTTCTCTCTTTTTCTAATCCAGTCGGTTTCGTACGCCCAGTTCCTGTACCCCACTAACGCCCTGGTGAGGCAGAAGCCGGCGTCGGCCAGCGACCTGACGCTGCAGATTCCTCAGTCCAGGAGCACACACAGCATGCCGGGCCGCGGTTACCCGCCCAGCAGGCTGAACAGCACCGTGGGACTGGACCTCGGTGAGAAACGCTGTGAATCTGACATTAAAACATCAAAACATGAAGATAGGTGTAAAGGAGAGACGTGTGTGTATGAATCAACGCTCCATCATGTGATATCTGGGTCAATGACAAAAAGAGGGTCTAAAAACTTATTTTTAAAAAGTTCTTTGAAAATGGATAAAAAACATATTTCTGAGTGAAAGATATGTTTTCTAACAGATTTCAGTAGTTGACCAACATTTCAAAGTTTTTAGGTTCATTATTTTTTAGTATTTTTAATTTGAGCACCCAAAAATGTCAGGTGGTGCAACCAAATATATGAAAATATATTTATATGTTCCTGTTATTTTTTCTGTGTGAAATTATTGGCAAGTATCTCTCAAGTGTCTGTAGTGACTCATACATTTTCATTTTGTGTGTTTCATTTGTTTTATTTGTGAATAAGAGAAATAATTTGATGTTTAAATAACATTTCACATTATTACATTGGTTGTTCCACCTGACATGGAAATTGTTCCAGTCACCAATGAAGTGAAAAAACCTTTTTTATCAGTATTTCAGAGAAATCTACAAACTTTTCCACTTGGTCACAAATGTCATTTGGGCTCCTCTGGCTGATGCAGTTTCCTGTTTCCTGTTTTATTCTCTTCACTTTAAAATAAAAGTCTAATGTTACGGTTGCACCACCCTGACATTTGACAAGGTGAAAATTACANAATTCTTTTTATTTGCAAAGAATGTTTTATTTAAAAAGGTTCAAGCATAAAATAATGCCACTGTATTTTTAATTTCCATTTACAAGAACTGACATTCAGTTTTTAGAGTTTAATTACTGTGGATACTTGTCAGGACGGTTGCACCACCTGACATTTTGGGGGTTTGAGGAACCAAAACACAAAAAAACATGTTATATTTTAATAGTTTAAAGATGTGTTCAAATAACACAGGTTTCATAGAATAAAGAAATACATGTGATGAAATACTCAATTCATGATGGAAGGAAATATTGTACTCGGACACAAAAAAAGGGACGTCACATCATTGACCCATCTATAAACACACACTGCAAAAAAAGGGAGTCTGAATATAAGATAAAAATACTTAATTTGATGGAAAAATATCTCAAAACTACTGAAATCATCTGTCCGTGCAGCAAGATCATTTCACTTGAAATCAGACTGATAAATCTAAAAACAAGATGGCCTTGATAAGTATTCTCAGATCTTAAAACAAGAAGAAAATGCTCATTTTTAGATTAAAATGCTTGAAAACAAACTTCCTGAAGAAGAATTTTAAGTGAAATATACTGAAAATGAGCAATAGAATCTAATTTCATGCTCCTTATATCCTTAATTCTAGCAAATGGAATGAAAAATATCACTTTTTTAAGTCAAAACTACTGAGAATTAGAGAAGTTTGATTAAGATAATTCTTGATTTTTGAGCATGGGTTTGTAAAATTCTTAGCTGTTTGCTAAATAAACTGTGTCTTAAAAAGATGATTTTTTGTGTTATTCTTAAATCAAGCAATTTGAGGTAGAGCTAAATCTTGAAACAAGTTTTAATGTTTATGAAATTACATGTGAGAAAACCAAAGTAACTTGTTTTAACAGTTATCCACTCATTTTAGGATTCTCAGACTAATTAAGACAAAATTGAAACGTTTATACTTTTTTTGAGATCTAATATAGTTTTAAATGCTAAAAATAAGATTAAAAAAAAACAAACATTAAAACAAGATATTTTATTTAGCATGTCTTAAAGTACGATTTTACATCTTGGCAAGTGCAAGATTATTTTCAGTGCACCTTCTCAGCCCTCACTGCAAAAACAGAAAGCTTAACAAGTCATTCTGTCTTATTTGATGCAAAAATTGTCTTATTTTTCTTGATTTGAGTCACATTCACCAGACCAGGTCATAAAAATGTCTTATTTCAGGTTATTTAAAGACAAAAATTTGGTCTGAATTGCTTGTAACAGGTAAAAAAAAAACTGCCAATGGGATAAGACAAATTTGCTTCTGAAGTTTCTTGAAATTAGAAAGATGTCTTAATACAAGAAACTTTTTTTTCTTACCCCACTGACAAGTTTTTTTTACTTATAACAAGCAAGTCAGACCTAATTTTTGTCTTTAAATAACTTGAAATAAGACATTTTCCTGAACTTACCAGTAGAATGTTGCTCATATCAAGAATAATAACACAAATTTTACTTAAAATAAGACAAATTGACTTGCTTAGATATCAGTTTTTGCAGTCCTGTATTAGCTTCTAACTGCTCTTTCCAATCCACAACCTTTCATTTACACCACACAGCTGTGAGAGAGTCAGACAGGATGTGTGTCACTGATAACAGGTTTGTATTTTTAGTCCTCTGGTGACGTCACGAAGCAGCTGAACGATCTCGTCCTCTGTCGTTTGTGACAAAGATATTCAGCTCATCGCTTGGTTTTATTCACAGTTATTAAACCTTGTTAGGTCGTGAACTTTCCTATGAGGTTCGGAGCAGGTCTTCTGTTTGTAAAGAGCTAAAAATTGTCTAATGAAACCTAAAAAAAAAAGCAGGTTTTGACCAAATTCTTTGTGCAAACTCTGCTGTTTGATTCTGTGTCACTTTAAGTTTCATTATTTATGTGTTTGTGTCTTTTTAAGGTCTGGAAGATGTGACAGACTATGACCCCAACCTCCTCAGCGACCCCCAGTGGCCTTGTGGGAAACACAAGCGGGTTCTGATCTTCGCTTCCTACATGGTAAAATGACACTGATGGATTTTGTCATCATTGTTTAAAAACATCAAGACTGTGGTGCTTTACAATTTCTGTATTGATGTCCAGCAGAAAGGTTGTTTTATTTGAAGAAAATGCTCCAGCAGTTACAGCCTGTTTCTGCCGTGATGCCTGGAAATGTTAAACCCTCTGACCATCTTGCATCTTCAAGTCAAATCCAATCAAAAGTGGACATTAATCAGCACCACCAACTCTTAATATATGACCCACAGTCTTTACAGTATAAAGAACAAAGTATTTTAATGGCATACTAGCATAAGGCACAGAAAGCAGCATTTTCCAATTCAAATGGATTTTGGTGAATGAATCAATGACTAGACATAAACTTGAAAAAATAAATTTTGTTTTCTATTAATTAGATATAATTTTTGAATGTAAGGTGCAGGTGTTTAAGGAACATTGTTGCATTCCCAGCAGGCAATGTTTGCAAAGCTTGACGACTAAATTCAGGGTCTTAAGGACTTTTTATACACGTTGCTATGATGACGAACTACACTTCAAAAAAGTAACTTTCACCAATGCTGGAGGTGATTAAATCTTCCTTTCACCTCTGTAAGAGGCTGTTTACATGAGGACAGTTTTAGGCTGAAACACAAAAGTATTGTTGCGTTTCAGCCTCTTTTTGAAAACGCCCTCCAGGGTGGAATTTTTCTGAGACGCCATTTCCAGTGTTTCCATGTAAACGCCAAGCCGGAGTTTTCACCAAAAAGGATGACGTCACCCTCAGCTTTGTGCGTGCGCATTAAACCTCTTCTGCGAACCAAACAACAACAACAACAGCAGCCAAACATTGCGTTCTTGTGCTTCTGAATCTACTGACTGCCTTCTAACAAAATGTGCATTTATTGCCCTTTTCTGCATCAGAGAATTTTTTTTTTGGTATAAATTCCTGATGATCAGCTCACTTCTTCTTCTTCAGCATTTAAACCTTTGTTGGGTATATGGCCCCTACAGTTATATCGCCATCTACAGTCCTGACATGCTTACTACAGCATTTTAAGGCCCAATTCCAATTCCTTTCTTAACCCTCAATCTTAGTCGCCCTCAAAACCAAGTGTTAAGGTCTATCGTGTGACTTAGAAATGGGACACCCCTTAAATGCAAATGAAATTGTTGTGGACTGTCTGTCAGTTATTCCTTCTGTTAGCGTTATCAAAAAATATCTGTATAAATAACACAACCACGGACATATTCAGCTGTCACAGCATACCATAGTTTATTGAAAGGTAAACACCAGCTTTAACTATCGTTACATAACTCTGCGGCTACAGGAGATGACATTAGCCCGGTCATCTTATACCATTATCGGCACAAGCATGTTATATAGGCTGTTATCTTGATAAACAATTACATTACCACTGAGAAAAAAGACCATTTTGTAACGTTAACTAACTTAAACGATAGCAACATGGCTTGTCCGCACCGGACGCTATTGACAAAAGATGGTAAAATAAAAATAAATGTTATGCAACAACGAGGTAAATAATCCATAAAATGGGTCTAAACTAAGATAATAAAATGGTTTTTGTAATATTTATATCTCCATTAACAAAGAAAATACTATATTTGTAGCTCGCCTTCTCTGCCGCTTTGGACGCCATGTTTATTTACCGAAAATACGCAATGCATTCTGGGTAGCCCTTGCTCCCAAGGGTGGTGTCGGAGAATCTCAGTATTGAGGGAGATACAGCCTCAGTCTTACCCCTCAACCTTAACATTCTGAGAATCGGGACAGCACTTACACTTCGCAGGAGTGCGCATTTTGAGATTGAGGGTTAAGACAGGAATTGGAATTCACCCTAAGTCCCTCAGCGTTTCCTTGAAAATGCAGGTTTTTCTCAGTGCATTCTTTTTGCGTTTTAGGGTGAAACGCTTTGAAGCTTTGTCGTGTAAACGGGGCCTAAATCGTCGACCTGGATACTGTTGTCCAGGCTGAAAGGACTCTGCTTTTAGTTTGGGGATTCTCCTCCTTCCTCAGTTCACTTAGCAGCTCAGAATTCTCTTTTTGGAGGGTTTTTAGACTTTTGTATAACTTTGTGGTGTTTTCTGCGCATGAGTGGAGCGAGTGAGAGGAGCACACATCGAGAAGAGAAACTAAAAACTTAAATGTCAATCTCATCAGGCATGTATTAATGAATACACTCTCCCATTCAATTTTTCAAGCGTCAATTTTTCACCAACCACCGAGGAACACTGTCTTATCCAAATTGGTGTTTTACACATCAGGAGGCGTCGCCTTGTGCATCGCTGTAACTGGTTTATTAGGAACTCATGTAGCGAGAAATGTTCTGTTTCGATCTGCAGCGCAACAACAAACAGCTTTAAATGGATCAGATTTTTACTTTGCAATTAGTTAATCAAAATTAATGCACCAAATCCTAAAATTAAGTTTGTAATTTTATGGTGCAAACATCAGTGCAGGAAAAGAATTCTTCAGTTTCTTCTTTGAGTTTCTTTTTTTGTATTAATACAGCGTTATTTTCACGAAATAAGTCTTATTATGTCTTATGTCTTTTACGGAATTATTCTAGTAATTTTATGACTTTATTTCATTTCTTTAACGTGGCTCAAACACTCTGTGGTTGTAGTGAGAGAAGAGGAGCTGAAGCTGAAGAAAAGAAGGCAGAGAGAGGAAAAAAAGGACGTCAGAGTTAAAGAGGAGGAGGATTATAGAGCTCTGAGGAAAAGAATAATCACCACTGAGGGCAGACACACACTTGTACCATCCTCACACACACACTCACAGGTCTTTGACATCAACATAGTTCTCCTATAGGCAGCAGCTTAGTTTTATCCCTCCACTGGGATGAATTAAATCTCAGAACACACACACACACACACACACATATATATAAACACACACTCACACACATGATTTATCATCAGGGTTTAATCCATAGGAGGGATTATTGCTGAGGTGGGTCGCTGTGTCACTGATCTCAGGGTGAATGTGTGTGTAAGCGCTGCACGGCGTGATCTCACCTTTCACTATAGTGTCGACTCTGAAACACACACTTTAACCTTGTGTTCGTGATCACAAACACACACACACACACACAAACACACACAGAGGCTTTATTTTGAGAGAGCAACACACATATAGTATATCTGTTGCTGACACAGTGTTTATCTTTTTAACAGCTGATTCATAAAACTGAGTGAGAGATAAATTTAATGGAAAGACAAAGAAAACACTTCATCTGAACAACAAGCTCCTGACATTGTTGAAATCATATAAAATTAAATTTTTTTTAAATCTTAGCATACTTTTCTCTTTGTCAGATTAAAAATGAATCATTTGTCAGCCCTAAAATGCTCCTTCATGATTCCTAAATAAGATAAAAGTCAGAATGACAGAAGCAACAGATGCACATTTGTTTTGAAACAGGCCAGTCCGCCATTGTTGCTGTTGTTGTCCAGTTCATTAATGGCACAGGAAAAGTTTAACATGGAGCATGACGTCAGTGTTTCCACTGAAAACTCCAGCTTGCTGTTTACACGGCAACAGTGAAACAGCATTTCTGAAAACATCCACTCTGGAGGTCGAGAGGCCGAAAACGCAACAATACCTTTTGGCCCTTTTCCACTGACCCGTCTTAGCCCTGCTCTACTCGACTCTACTCGGTTTGTGTTGCGTTTCCATTAGCGCGGTACTACTCGTCAGTTGCCAGTTTTTAGTACCAACTCTACCCTGGTTCCAAGCAAGTAAAGCCGATACTAAAAGGTGACGTGAACAGACTGCCGGTCACTCATTGATCAGAGAATGTCGTCTCCGAGGCTTCACTTTCTGACTCTGTACAAATCACTTACAAGAGGAAAATGAATAATTCAGCGACGGGTTTTTAATGACATTTAAACCTGACGGCACAGAACCAGACTGATGAAGACAAAATACAGCCCTAAAATGCTCCTTCATGATTCCTAAATAAGTTTAAAGTCCTTTTTAAACTAAAAAGAAGTTAACAGCAAAGATAGTTCGGTTTAAAGAGTCTTTTTGGTTAAATCAAAGTTGGTCGGTGCAGGAGCGATCTGTCTGCCACGAGAGTCTTTAAGCACCAATCAGTCCATTAATCCACAGGGAACCAAAAAGGAAAACCAGTTCAAAGAAGAATGATTGATCAACAAAAAATCTCTGGTATACCAGGCCCAAAAATCAAAAATTAAAGTGATCTCACTGGATCCAGGGAAGAGTTGATGTCAGGAAGCAGCTCCTTCGTTTTCCTCCACGTGCAGCAGCACCAGGCTGTTGTTTACCTCCGTTGTCATGGCGCCCGACATTGAGCCGCTGTATTACTTTAATGAAATCTTTTTAAAGCTTTTTTTTTTCCTTTAAAGACCACGGTGGCACATATGTTAGTACAAAATTATGTTTGTGTGGCGTTATAGATGAACATGCACGCACTTTAGCGCAGCTGTGTTATAAGATCCACGCCCACCGTGAGTCTGTAGTCGGGCTAAAGGAAAAGCTAACCAAACCGAGTAGAGTAGAGCTGGTATTGTATCGCGGAAAAGCGCCATATGGAAACGCCACAAAATGCCGTACTGAGACGAACCGGACCGATCCGCTTGGTGGAAACGAGGCTTTATATATGGAGTGGGGAGCATGGGAACTCCTTGATCTCGTGAGACCACCTGTCTGTCAGGTCGTAGCAAACGTCGTCAACACGCACTGCAGGGGAGACAGAACACGGACGTATGCAGTTTATTTCAGGCGTTAGAGACAGAAAGTGTAATTGTTCCTCATAGTTGTAACTCTAGAAAACTGGCTTGATGTATATTATTTAGACTGAATTATTTTACTAGACCTGAGAATATATAACAATGAAAAGATGAAAATGTTAAATATCTCAAACCCTGACACACTTGTTTTGTTTCACCATGTAATCTCCTCTTTTTTTAATCCCCTCCTTTTGTTTTTTTATTCTGCAGACGACGGTCATCGAATATGTGAAACCGTCTGATTTG
Source organism: Thalassoma bifasciatum (assembly GCA_008086565.1). Classification (NCBI taxonomy): domain Eukaryota; kingdom Metazoa; phylum Chordata; class Actinopteri; order Labriformes; family Labridae; genus Thalassoma; species Thalassoma bifasciatum. Next base: position 72,669 of record RPOG01001983.1, read on the forward strand.
AAGAAAGACATGAACGAGACGTTTAAGGAGAAGTTTCCTCACATTAAGCTCACGCTCAGTAAAATACGCAGGTAAAGAAAGAGGAGTGAAATTCCTGTTTGTACACACAGTGATGCACTCAGCTTTGATTTAAAGTGAAAACGAGTGAAACCGTCTTTGATTTTCTGCCTCCGTCTGCTTCACAGTCTGAAGAGAGAGATGAGGATCGTCGGGGAGGATTGTGGGATGCAGCCGGTCACCATCGCCATGGCGTTCGTCTACTTCGAGAAGCTGGTTCTGCAGGGTCGACTTAACAAACAGAACAGGTAATGAGCTTTAGACATGTCCATTTCCCATCATGCTGCTGTGTTGGCCTCAGTTTTATGATGAAGCAGCTCCCCCTTGTGTTTGTGTCTTGTTATTGTTTCATAATCTATGGAGTCATATGGAAACACACACCTGCGCTCACTCACTCTGCTGTTGTTGTTGATGTTTTTCAGGAAGTTGGTGTCAGCCGCCTGCATCCTATTGGCTGCTAAGATCAGCAGTGACCTCAAGAAACAGGAGGTTAAACACCTAATCGATGTAAGTGCCACACACACACAAACACACACACATGCAGAGTCAGATCAGGGCGGTTACTTTTCCCCAGATCATGTTGCTCTCACTCAGGTGTTTACGAAGCCGATCCACCTGAGCAGCAGGAGGTCAAAGGTCACAGAGGTCACCACAACAGCGATAACAAACCCATAACAGAGACGTGAAGAGTTTGATTATCTAAGGTCATTACCAGCTGAAAAATGGAGCAAGAGTTTCAAGACATGTTTTAGAAATTGTCTAAATATTTTAACGTGTGTCCACTACAGGGAGCTGCCACATCAACTTTTGAAGCTTCAGACGTTTTACTCACTTTGTTTATTAACAGCCCTTTGATAACCACAATAAAAGACACCATATCCAAAAAAATACAGTGGTTTGATGAGAGGAAAATGTGTTTTCACTTCAGTTTGGAGATGATTATGTCATAAAAGATGTAATATTCTCACTTCCAAAATATGCACCAGTCAGTTTCATTTATTTTCAGTCATCATAAAAAATTTTTTTAACCCTGTGGTGCATAGTGGTCACTACAGTGGACACCAATTTAAAAGTTATTTACTCCTAAATTCAATGGTTCATGTGGTGGAAATTCATATTAGTCTGTGTCAGGATATTTTTATTCTTCTTAAGGCCTGAAAAATGTTTTCAATTCTTTTTCCAAATATATATTAGTTAAACTATAGTATATATTCAGTGTTAAAATGGATGAAGAAGAGTTAAATGTTTCGCAAAGTATTAAAAAAAGATTATTCATGAAATTACAAACAAAAACAAACAAAAAAATAAATAAAGAAATAAGTCATATTTACATTAAGTTCACACTTTTTGAAGTTGAATGCTCAGATACAAATGTTCGGAAAAAAAAATGTGGAAAACTTTTTTTCATGCTTTAAGACAAATAAAAACACTCAGGGGAAAAATCCTGACACTGAATTTCATAATTCATGCATCAGAGGGTTAAACTTTTTTCCTATTCATCACCTCCTTGAAGCTTTAAGTCTGAATGTGGCGAAAAATTGCCACTTAACACCTTAGAAACAAAGTCTTAAATGTCAACAATGGTTTGCTATAATGCTGAGAAATTGCAGTATGTTGAATTTAATTAAAAACCCAAAATATGATCAATGAACCAGAATGTAACAAGTTGTCATATTTAAGGCAAAAAAAAAAGTTTTTGGCTTAACATCTGTTACATTATCTTCAAGATATTACATTTTGGGTTTTATTACATTTTGGGTCATTGTTACGAATGGGGTTGGCCTTAAATAGTAGTTGTACTTATTGGGTTGGAGGTGGGCCTCAGACATTAAACAGTGGGCCCTGATTTGGAAAAGGTTAGAAACCAATATTATAGATAAAAGGGTCAATGACAAAAAGAGGGTCTAAAAACTTATTTTTAAAAAGTTCTTTGAAAGTGGATAAAAAACATATTTCTGAGAGAAGAATTATGTTTTCTAACAGATTTCAGTAGTTGACCAACATTTCAAAGTTTTTAGGTTCATTATTTTTTAGTATTTTTAATTTGAGCACCCAAAAATGTCAGGTGGCTCAACCAAATATATGAAAATATATTTATATGTTCCTGTTATTTTTTCTGTGTGAAATTATTGGCAAGTATCTCTCAAGTTTCTGTAGTGACTCATACATTTTCATTTTGTGTGTTTCATTTCTTTTATTTGTGAATAAGATAAATAATTTGATGTTANACCAATGAAGTGAAAAAACCTTTTTTATCAGTATTTCAGAGAAATCTACAAACTTTTCCACTTGGTCACAAATGTCATTTGGGCTCCTCTGGCTGATGCAGTTTCCTGTTTCCTGTTTTATTCTCTTCACTTTAAAATAAAAGTCTAATGTTACGGTTGCACCACCCTGACATTTGACAAGGTGAAAATTACGGGACAAAAGTTTTTTAAATTTCTCAACACCTTTAAAATTCTTTTTATTTGCAAAGAATGTTTTATTTAAAAAGGTTCAAGCATAAAATAATGCCACTGTGTTTTTAATTTCCATTTACAATAACTGACATTCAATTTTTAGAGTTTAATTACTGTGGATACTTGTCAGGACGGTTGCACCACCTGACATTTTGGGGGTTTGAGAAACCAAAACACAAAAAAACATGTTATATTTTAATTGTTTAAAGATGTGTTCAAATAACACAGGTTTCATAGAATAAAGAAATACATGTGATGAAATACTCAATTCATGATGGAAGGAAATATTACACTCAGACACAAAAAAAGGGACGTCACGTCGTTGACCCAAATACCAATTTTCAACAGACATCAACATGATTAAGATTCTTTACAAACACTTTTGTTTTGTTTGTGTGTTTTGTGCAGAAGCTGGAGGAGCGTTTCAGGATCAGCCGGCGGGAGCTGATCACGTTCGAGTTCACCATCCTGGTGGCCCTGGAGATGGCGCTCTACCTTCCTGAGAGTAAAGTCATGCCTCATTACAGACGCCTGCAGCAGCAGCAGTCCTGATCCTCCAGAAGCTTCCACTCCAAAGCTCATCCTCACTGTGACGGCAGAACGACGAGCTCCATCTCCACGCTTCTCTCTATGATACCAAAGTGACGCCACACTGTGAGGACGGCTCAGCAGCGCCATCAACCACCGGAGAAGGAATCTATCACAGCTACTCTGAATCACGTCTGTCCTGAGGGAAATCTTTGTGAGTTAAACACGAGGAACATTTCTCCAGATTCCCTGCGGTTGAAGATTTAGCACCTTTGAGATGTAACATCGTAAACAGCTGTGGAGCTGAAGGCCGAAGTTTCCTGAACTTTAAAAGCATTTAGCAGCGTCTGTTCCTTCAGAGGCTTCATCCACTTTTCTGTGAGGATGATTTACAGACTTCTTCTCAGACTCTCGCTCACATTGATGTCATGAAATCAGCACCTTTCTGTCCCTCAAACAGCTGCCTCTGAACCGCCTGTTTCCTCGTCTTGTGAGAAAGAGAAGAAGCTCCAGGAGTTTGGATGTTTAAGTGCCTTCCCTGAGGATGTTTTTTTTTCCTGTCCTGGATTCACCTTCTCTCTTCTGTCGTGTTGTTTGTCGTCTCCCTCTTCCTCGCCAGTTTGTTGCGGATTCAAAGAAGTGAAGCCGAGCACAAACTCAACCAGATAAAACAGAAACGGCTGTCGTCGTCTCTGCAGGATCTTATTGACTCTTTGCACAAGTTCATGATGTCACGTCAACATTTCAGCATTTAGATAAAAAATAAGCTCAGCTTTTACAGCTTGTTTTCCAGATCAGAGCGCTCCAGTCGCTAAACATGACAGAAGCAACAGATGCACATTTGTTTTGAAACAGGCCAGTCCGCCATTGTTGCTGTTGTTGTCCAGTTCATTAATGGCACAGGAAAAGTTTAACATGGAGCATGACGTCAGTGTTTCCACTGAAAACTCCAGCTTGCTGTTTACACGGCAACAGTGAAACAGCATTTCAGAAAACGCAACAATACCTGTTGGCCCTTTTTCCACTGACCAGCCTTAGCCCTGCTCTACTCGCCTCTACCCGGTTTGTGTTGCGTTTCCACAGGCGCGGTACTACGCATCAGACGCCAGTTTTTAGTACCTGCTCTGCTCTGGTTCCAAGCGAGTAAAGCCGATACTAAAAGGTGACGTGGACGGACTGCCGGTCACTCATTGGTCAGAGAATGTCGTCTCTGCAGCTTCTGACTCTGAACAAATCACTTACAAGAGGCAAAGGAATAAGTCAGCGACGAGTTTTTAATGACATTTAAACCTGACGGCACAGAACCAGACTGAATGAAGACAAAACACCACCTTAAAATGCTCCTTCATGATTCCTGAATAAGTTAAAAGCCCTTTTTAAACTAAAAAGAAGTTAACAGCAAAGATAGTTCGGTTTTAAGAGTCTTTTCGATTAAATCAAAGTTCGTCGGCGCAGGAGCGATCTGTCTGCTACGAGAGTCTTTAAGCACCAATCAGTCCATTAATCCACAGGGAACCAAAAAGGAAAACCAGTTCAAAGAAGAATGATTGATCAACAAAAAATCTCTGGTATACCAGGCCCAAAAATCAAAAATTAAAGCGATCTCACTGGATCCAGGGAAGAGTTGATGTCAGGAAGCAGCTCCTTCTTTTTTTGTTTACCTCCGTTGTCATGGCGCCCGACATTGAGCCGCTGTATTACTTTAATGAAATCTTTTTAAAGCTTTTTTTTTTCCTTTATAGACCACGGCGGCACATATGTTTGTACAAAATTATGTTTGTGTTGCGTTATAGATGAACATGCACGCACTTCTGCACAGCACTTTAGCGCAGCTGTGTTATAAGATCCACGCCCACCGTGAGTCTGTAGTCGGGCTAGAGGAAAAGATAACCAAACCCAGTAGAGTAGAGTAGAGAAGAGCTGGAATTGTATAGTGGAAAAGCGCCATTTGTTTTTCAGCCCCTTGAGAAACATCATCTGACGTCTTTGTTGCCTCCGTTAAAACACCAAAGATTCACAAACTTTACTTCATATGAAGTCGCTTACATTAATAAAACACTTTTGGCTTCCCCCGTCATACATTTCAAATTAAAAGCATTTTTATTCTGAAGAAGTGAAGTGTTGTACTCATGTGTTCAGCTTGAAACAAGGTGAAGTGTGTGAATCTCTGGCGTATTAACGAAGGAAATAAAGAAGTTATCCAGGTAGAAATCAAGAAGAATATATTATAAACTGATTCGTTATCATGAGAAAACAATCTTTGTTATGTAGAGTTTACAAAAATAAATCAATTTGTTATCATGAGTTGTCATCCAGAGATAAAAGTGCATTACAAAAATCAGTGGCACAAAACTAATGTCAACTGTGACCCTAAAAGTTTTGTCTAACTTTGTGTCTTACAAAATAATCAGAACGAAGAAAACGCACAAATAAAAAAGATATTAAGATTTTTGAATTTTACTTTCTACATGTTCTCCAAAATCTTTAACTGAAAAATCAAAACTTCACTTTCCGCAGAGTAACTTTTCTTTGAACTTTGCATAAAAAGTCACAATGATGTCGTATCCAAAACAAACATTTAAGATCCAAGATTTTCCCTTTTTTTTTATTCCTTCCAAATTGGATCATTCACATTTCCATCATTTTGGATTTCCTCATGAGTTTTACTTCACTTTCTGCTCCTAATGTTGCCGATCAAACACCAAACGTCAGCTCCTGAAGCTCGGTGCTCGTTAAGGTGGAACCGGACTCTACACACTGAAGGAGAATCAACGTAAAGGAGCTTTCGACCTTAAACTTTCTTTATATTTATGTTTATTTATTCTGTCTTCATTGTATCATAAAGGGATGGATATTTAACCAAACGGAGGCGTCTGATTGGACGTTTGTGTTTGAGCACAAACTCTGAGCGAGGCCTCGGTTGTTTTTGCACTTTTTGCCTTTTTGCTTCACCCTGAACCTTTATCTCATCACTCAGTAATGATATTTTTCTACATGTGTCGTGTTTTTGTGTTTTTTGTTGATGGGAAAGTGACCGAAACACTGAGATTTATTTATTGCTGATAATCCTGTAAAAGACTCTTTGCTTGGAGGTTTAACGTCTCCTTCTTCTTCTTCTTCTTCTTCTTCTTTTTCTGGTTTTATCATTTCTAAAGGGACTCTTTTTTTTTTTTTTTTCCTCTGGAGGTTTGTGGTTTTCTTTGCTGCCGTGTCGAAGCAGGAGAGCTTTTATTTGATTCAAAAAACTTCTATTCCTGAGTAAAAAGAGCATTTGGCAGGGACTACTTTTTGCAGCGGATGAATACAGTATGGAGAATTTCACATATCTGCACTTATTCTTGTTCTTTGATCCAAAATGACTCATTTTAATCTTTTGATTGATTATTTTTTACCTTAAAAGATTATGAATTTAGACTTTTTTGAGCTACACAGCTGAATATTACACTCTAAGTTGTTGTTTTGAAGCAGCTTTTCTGATTCTTTTCCTTCTTTCTGGAGCAGTAAATTTAAAATTAGCTGCTCAGAAAGCTCTAAGACTTTAATGCATCAATGCAAAACTTAAATCTGAGCAATATTTAGCTCTGAAGTGACCTGATTGTTGCAAGTAAATTCAATAAATTCACAAAATATGGACTGAAGCTGCAACAACTGTTCCATAAATGGATTTAAAGCTTCTCAAATATTGAAAATCAAATCTTTCAAAGCAGCTGGTCAAACATAAAAAACTGTGTAAGAATGAGATTTACTGCAGAGACCATAAGTAGCTGCGTTTTCTTCACACCTACACTGTAAAATGTGATTTGACACATTTGTTTTCCCAGCGTATTATTCTGTCAGTAAAACAAAATATTCCTGAAATTAATATGTTAACTCTTAATTTTAAGTTGGCATTGTCTCAACTACAAAAGATTTTGTAATTTGTAATTCTAATTCCAAATAAATCAGTAAAACGTTGACTTAAAATTCACCGTAGCCCCTCCCAGCTGTTTAGCAAAGCTACAGCTTTCAAGTTAAACCTCGAATGCTTTGTTAATTTTAACCTGTTACAACAAAACTGAAACTTCAATTCTGATAAAATAAGTAAATTACTTCAAACATCTGCCAGAAGAAGTTAAGTCAACGAACAAAATTTACATGAATGAATAAAAGCAAAAGGTAACATAACAGAAAAGGTTAAGGAGGCAAAGAGAAGTAAGAAGTCCAAATCAATAAAACAGACGAGGGTTGACACGAAATATTTTATTTAATTAATATAACTTCTGTTGATGTTAAAACATTTATTTTTTGACCCCGCATAAAATTTTAAGGCAGCTTTTTATTTCATATTTTTATGTTGAAACAACAAGTTACATTTAACAATGTAGAACTGTGCGAAAATCTAAATATCGCCATAAAAAATGATCATGGAAACAACAAATTTGTTTTTAAAAGTGTAGCAGAAACACAGCTTATATGATCGTCCTGTGATGGATTAAAAATCAAGTTTCACCTTCGTCAAAAATAAAGTTACGTTTCTTTAACCCTCTGATGCATAAATTATAAAAGTCAGTGTCAGGATTTTTCCCTTGAGTGTTTTTATTTGTCTTAAAGCATAAAAAAAAAACACTTTTTTTGTAACTGAGCATTCAACTTAAAACAGTGTGAACTTAATGTAAATATGTCTTTTTTTGTTTGACTTCTTTTGCTAATTTCATGAATAATCTTTTTTTTAATGCTTTGAGAAACATTTTAACACTGAATAATTTATAGTTATTACGCTGTTTTACCCTCAAATGTTTGTCTATAACTTTTTTTTAAATATACAAGTTTGGAAAAAAAAGAATTGGAAACATTTTTTCAGGCCCTAAGAAGAATAAAAATATCCTGACACAGGTTAATATGAATTTCCACCACATGAATCTTTGAATTTGGGAGTAAATGACTTTTAAACATGTGTCCACTGTAGTGACCACTTTGCACCACAGGGTTAAAGATCCTTTTTTTTTTGTTGGTCTGATTTTGTTTTTCTCTCTGACTTCGTCGTCGTCGGCAGCAAAGAACGGTTCAGACTCCAGAGTTTGCACTGAGCAGAAACGTTTCTGAACATCAGCAATAAAACACAAAGCTTTGTTTGTTTGTGAAACCTGCAGAAAGAAGCACTACGACGAACAAAACCATGAATTCTGTTTGAGAACAAACACACGCTTCCAAAATCTTCTTCTCTACATTAGAGATTTTGATGCTATGCAGCTTTTCTTCTGTCAGCTGATTCTCCTCCTCTTCCTCTTCCTCCTCGTTGTTGTTGTTGTTGTTTACCTGTGATGTGCCACAGCGTTTACCTCCACTTTTTGTTTTCTATAACTGTAAAGGGAAATATTTAACAAGTCTTCCTTCTCTGTTTATTTTCTGTTTTTTTTCTTCATGACAACACGACGAGTTCGTCTTCGTCGAAGCTCTAAGTCACATCAATGTGAAGATCTGTTTCATGTTCAGCTGTTTCATGTGTAACGTTTTTTTTTTTTTTTATGTTTATAACACTGTAGGAGAGTTCGGTGTCAGCTCAAAGCAGACGACGCAAAAGGAGGAAATTATTTATAATGAATATTTTCTAAAAGATAAAAGACAGTATATTGTTTAAACTGCCAATGTTCGATTCATGTCAAGTTTATTTTCATTAAAAATAACTAAAATTCTGCTTCTGTCTCATTGTAATTTGTTCTCAAATTGTTTTTTATTTTCACAGTAAAGCTTTTAAACGATTGTTCAGGCTGTGAATAATTCCCTGGGTGATCTGCTCCACTCGTCCTCGTCTGTGACCTCGTAGACTCGGATCATCTGCAGGAGAAGAGAAGAGTTTGGTTTCAACATCAGCTTTAACTTCTTACACTCCAACGCCCTGACATTCTGCATGAGAAAGTTCAGATTCTTCACATTTCAGTCACTAAGTTTGTTTCACAGTTTTCTTCACCGACAAAACGAAATTAGTGAAAGAATCGCTCACAACAACGTGGACGTCCTACCTGTTTGGGGTCATTATGTCATATTCGTAGCTCGTTCCCTGAATATTCACTCTCCTTTCCACCAGAGGAATCCAGAGTTCAAACATATCAAAAGTGTTGTTTCATCAAATTATTCCAAGTGGTGAAATTTCTCCTGTAAAGTCCGTTGTTTGTCTGTCTGTCATGTCCGTTCTCATCAATAACAGCAGCTTCACAGTCTTAGAGCATTTCCTCCTCAATGTCAATCTGACAAAACTGGGTGAGTTTTATTTTCTTAGACTTTTGGCTACAAGATTTGATGCCAGGAGAGCCTGATTTATGCAATGCACTGCAAAAACTGAAATCCAAGCAAGTCCATCCATCCATTTTCTTAACCGTCTATCCTGCTAATCAGGGTTGCGGGTGGCTTGAGCCTATCTCAGCTGTCATTGGGCGAGAGGCGGGGTACAGACAAACAACCATTCACGCACACACTCACATCTACGGGCAATTTAGAATAATCAATTAACCTAACGTGGGCATGTTTTTGGTCCGTAGGAGGAAGCCGGAGAACACGCAAACTCCACACAGAAAGGCCAACCTTGCCCGAACGGGGAATCAAACCAGCAACCTTTTTGCTGTGAGGCTGAAGCGCTACCCGCTGCGCCACCGTGCAGCCTCCAAGCAAGTGATTATGTCTTATTTTTAGTAACATTTATCTTATTTTTCTTGATTTGAGCCACATTCACCAGACCAGGTCATAAAAATGTCTCATTTTCAGTTTTTTAAAGACAAAAATGAGGCATCAATTGCTTGTAACAAGTAAAAAAAAAATTGCCAATGGGATAAGAAGAAGTTTCTTGTATCAAGACATCTTTCTAACTTCAAGAAACTTTACGACAAATTCGTCTTATCCCATTGGCAGATTTTTTTTTAACTTGTTACAAGCAATTTACACCTCATTTTTGTCTTTTAAAAACTTGAAATAAGACATTTTTATGACCTGGTCTGGTGAATGTGGCTCAAATTAAGAACAATAGGACGATTTTTACTACAAATAAGACTTAATGACTTGCTTAGTTTTCAGTTTTTACAGTGTGACTCCTCTCTGCTTGACTTGCCAGTAGCGTTAGCCTCCTAACAGGCTCATTTCTCAGCTCTCGGCCCTGACAATCACACAGACAGTAACCAATAACCTTAACTCTCACACGAAGCCTGCTGTCGCTCATTAGACGGCAAAAAAGCCGTTTTTTTTGCCGCATGTAATCATTCAAATTTAAGAGCGTAACAGGAGCAGTATAATCTGTGACTGGGAGCTAAAATTTCACATTTTTTAGTGAACCTTTTCACAGAGAGAACAAAGTTGACTACAAAGAAGACACTGAGCACTGATAAAGCTGGTTTTGTTCGCATGAATTCACCTGAGACTAAAAACTCTCTAACTCCTACAAGGTTTTACCTACAAAACTCAAATTTCACCCAGATGTAGATGATAAGGTGTAGAAGTGACGTGGTGGATGTTTTATGTCTGACATGAAGCATCTTGGAGTTAATGATGCTAAAAAATTGGTTATAAAAGGAAAAAAAGTGTTTCAGCTGCATTTATCCTCATGTGGACTTTAGCAGCTTATAAAAATATGACATTTTCTGAAACTGGAGACTTTTCAAATGAGGTGTCACTGATGAATTTTGTGGTTCTACAGTTAAAAGCTCTGAAACAAAGATGGTAAAAAGGCCAGATTGGGTGGAATGTAAGGGGTTAAAAAAAGAAAAAGAAAAAGAAGACGTTTTAAAATCCTGAGTCTGAATTAACTCACCTCCATGAAACGAGCTGGTTCAGACTCTTCAGCAGGTTCTGAAAACATAAAATGAGACAGAAAGAACAAATCTAAGTTAGATATTTCACTCTTGACAAATCAAACTGTAGCTTTAAAAAATCTTTCTCTCCCCTTGGTTAATTTCAGCTCAGTCGTGGCTTCGCTTCGTGTATTTCTCACTTTTAGGGTTCGTGGTTTTCCTCCAAACGAATATCGTCACAGCCGATAACGACACGATCGTCATGGTGACCAGAATCAGACGAACTTTCAGAGAACAACCTGTGAATGTTGACACCAAAGGAAACGAAGAAGTGTCACATGTGGCGTAGATTAAGATCATGTTCTGATATATGTGTGGTTTTGGTTTGGTTGAGAAACACCACAAAGGGCAAAGTTGACATTATCTGTATCAAAAGCACTCGTGTCTCATTCTCGACTGGAAAACAACATCAAAGTGTGACTCACAAAAACTGAACTGATGACATGACTTTTAACAGTTTTGTTTCAAAAAATGAATGGAAGTCAAAGCTTCTTTACGACTTTTCTTTGTTTAATAAGTGACAACAACCAAACTTTGTTAGTTTGTAGCATAGTTAGCTTAGCTACTCACAGCTCAGTGCTCTGATACATGTCTGTAACGTTAGTGAATCCTGGTTGTGTCCTACCAGTGCTCATCTACCAACTCCAACCTCACCGAGCAGAGCAAACGTAACCTGGCTCTTCATTTTATTGATAGACTCTCAGGTTTGAACAGATCACTGCAGAATAACTGCTGCATGTGGACAGGAATCAACATTAGCACGAACAGATTAGCTCCTGTTTCAGCCTTTAGCTCATGTTTTAGCCTTTAGCTTGTGTTTTAAGTTTAAACTTGTGTTTTTGCTTTGAGCTTGTGTTTTAGCCTTTAGCTGATGTTGGAGCCTTTTGCTCAAGTTTCTGTCTTTAGATCATGCTCACAACCTTTCCTTTTTGACCTTCAATTCATTCTTTGTTTTAGCTTTTAGCTCGTTCTTTAGCCTTAGGCTCGTGTTTTTACTTTGAGCTTGCGTTTAAGCCTTAGGTTTGATCTTGGCGTGTTTAAGCCTTAAGCTCATGTTTTAGCCTCTAGCTTGTGTTTGACTTTTTTGCCTGTTTTAGCCTTAAGCTCATGTTTTAGCCTTTAGCTCATGTTTTAGCCTTTAGCTCATGTTTTAGCCCTTAGTTCATGTTTTAGCCTCTAGCTTGAGTTAAACATTTTTGTGTGTTTTAGCCTTTAGCACATGCGTTGGCTTTTAGCTTAGGTTTATCTTTTGGCGTATTTTTGCCTTAAGTTCATGTTTTAGCCTGTTGCTTGTGTTGAACTTTTTGCGTGTTTTAGCCATTAGCTTATGTCTTAGCCTTTAACTGGTGTTCAAATTTTTGTGTATTTTAGCTTTTAGCCCATGTTTTAAGCATAAGCTCATGTTTTAGCTTGTAACTTGTGTTTAACTTCTTTTGTGTTTCAGCCACTAGCTTATTTTTTAGCCTGTAACTTGTATTTTACTTTTTTGTGTATTTTAGCCTCTAGCTCATGTTTTAGCTTGTAGCTTGTGTTTAACTTTTTGCGTGTTTTAGTCATTAGCTTATTTATTAGCTGTAACTTGTATTTTACTTTTTTGTGTATTTTAGCCTTTAGCTCATATTTTAGCTTTTAGCTTGTGTTTATTTATTGATTTGTGTGTGTGTGTGTGTGTGTGTGTGTGTGTGTGTGTGTTTTCAGCCATTAGCCTATGTTTTAGCCATTAGCTTGCGTCTAACTTTTTTGTGTATTTCAGCCTTTAGCTTATGTTTTAACTTCAAGCCTGGGCTCTTTAAGTCCCCTTTTCAGGCTTTTAGAAATAATCTTTTTCCGTAAAATATATATAATAAATAATTGTAAGATAAATATATATGATCTTATTTTAAGTTGTGGATTATGAGCAGGTATTAATCTAGATATCAGACTTTTTCAGGATCCCTTAGAAAGTCCTTACAGTCCCTTAAAAGCAAATTCACACAGATAAAAACACTTTATTTAATCAAAGTAGATGGATCCCAAAAAGCCTGGAGCCAAATATTCAAATTGTGTTTAACGTTCTGAAAACTCTCTGTTCTGGAAAACACCAGAATAAAAGTAGTCAAACGTGTCTGTACCTGGTGTTGATGGTGTTGATGGTGTTGTTTCAGGAGGAGGATGAACTGTGGTGTTTGGACTCTCAGTCTTTGGAGCTGTGAGGAACAGAAACCATAAAATGCTCTTTGTTAAATAAAGTCACTGATTTGACTCATCATCAGGCGTCACTGAGGAGTAAAAACTCACCGTCTTCTACCCTGATCTCAAACACGTGGTCTGGTATTTGGTTTGAATCGCTGGTGAACCCGATCCTGAACCATCCAGAGTCGGACTTTGACAGATGTTTGATCATCAATATCATCATTCCTGGACGGTGTGGAGAGTCTGGGTTCATAGACAAGATGTGATATCTGCCACTCTGACCATCTATTCCAGACGTTTGAATGAGAAGGTCTTTGTCTCTGCACTCGTTTCTGCACAAGACAGAATACTTGGCAGAGGAATTGAACCTAAAGAGCGCGTCGATGAATCTTCCCTCTCTTCCTCTGAGGATTGATGTGTTGTTGAACTCCAGTTTTGATCCTGATAAAGAGCAGAAGTTATTTTTATGACTGTGAGCTGCTGCAGAGAAACATCTGAAAGTAAAGGGAGTTTACTTTTGTGGAGACTGAGGCTCAGAGAAGCGTCCGCTCTCTTCAGCGAAAGGTCGATGGTTTGATCCCAGAAGTCCACGGGCCAAAGTGACCTCAGACAGCACACTGAGCCCAAAGAGAGAGAGAGAGAGAGAAAATAATTAAGACACGTTTTAAGTGTCTCATCTTGTTTTTCCTGTAGCTAAAGGTTTGCTAAAAATCATGAAATTATTGCTCCTGTTGTGTATGTAAATATCAAGGATGATGCGCAACAAAAAGAAAGATTTTTCTGCAGGCTGCGTGTTTAACCCTTAACCCTAGTACTAACCCTAACACCCCAACCCTAACCTAACCCTAACCACTAACCCTAACTCTTACCCTAACCCTAACCCTAATCCCCTTATGCTAACACCTTAACCCTAAACCTCACCTAACCCTATCCACTAACCCTAACCCTAACACCCTAACCCCCTAACCCTAGCCACTCACCCTACCCCCAACACTTAATCCTAACCCTAACCCTTACCCTCATCTTAATTCTAACCACTAACCCTTAACCCTAACCCTAACCACTTACTCTAACCACTAACCCTAACCACTTACCCTAACCCTAACACCACTAACCCTAACCCTAACCAGATTAGGGTTGGGATTGGGATTGTGTGATTGGTGAAACCCTTGACCCTAACACCCTAACCCTAACCCCTTACCCTAACCCGAACCACTCACCCTAGCCCTAACCACTAACCCTGACCCTACCCCCAACACTTAACCCTAACCCTTACCCTAATCTTAACCCTAACCACTAACCCTTAACTCTAACCCCTTACTCTAACCACTCGCCCTAACCCTAACCTAACCCTACCACTAACCCTTACCCTAACCACTAACCCTACCCCCAACACTTAACCCTAACCCTAACCCTCACCCTCATCTTAATTCTAACCACTAACCCTTAACGCTAACCCTAACCACTTACTCTAACCACTAACCCTAACCACTTACCCTAACCCTAACACCACTAACCCTAACCCTAACCACTAATCCCAACCCTAACCCTAACCCCTTACCCTAACCACTAACCCTAACACTAACCCTAACACTTAACCCTAACCCTTACCCTAATCTTAACCCTAACCACTAACCCTTAACCCTAACCCCTTACTCTAACCACTAACCCTAACACTAACCCTAACCCTAACCACTAGTCCTAACCCTTACACACTAACCACTAACCCTTGACCCTAACACCCTAACCACTTACCCTAACCCTAACCACTAACCCTAACACCCTAACCCCAACTTAACCCTAACACAAACGCTAACCCTAACACCCTAACCATAACTTAACCCTAACCCTGACCCTAAAGAATCTTAATTTCCAACGCAGTATAGCATTCTGATGTTTGAGGCGTTAGTTTTACTACAAAAAGCTCATTTCACCTGTCGCACGTTTCACTGTGGTGAGCTACCTTTAAATAAACACAGAGCTTTCATAAATTAGTCAAAGGTTAAAATGTTGTGGCGTGTTCCTGTTTTCTGTGTTTCTGCTGTTGAACAGTTTGAATGACTTGTAGATTTTCTCTCTGACGTAAAATAATAATTCAGGAAATTTCTCAACCCCAGATCTCGCTTCGTCATCCTGCAGGAAGTTCACTGCTGTAAAACCTCTTCAGTTACAATTACTCAAACTTGTTCTAATTAAAAAGTTAACATAAGTAAAGCTTGCTGTAAATTCAAAACAAAGCAAATTAAATCTGTAAGAAGCAATAAATTTTAGACGATGAATTCGAACATTATGTTTCGCTCACTTCATTTAAAACCGTCTATTTAATCTGACTCACGACGCTGTTACACAAAAACAGAACTGAGTTTATTAAACCGGGAAAAAAAAGGAAGCTTCAGTGATATAAAGGGAAAAATTTGAATGTACTCACCAAAGATGAAGAAGAAGAGGATGAAGGAATGAAAAGTTTTCATTTTCACTGATGCTTCAACTCCACTGAGAAACAGGAACTTTTTCATCTTTTTCGTGATGCGTTTCCTCTTTAAAAAGCTCACATTAACTCCTCCTCTTCAGAAGACGCTTTTCTTTTTTTTGTTGTGATCCATCAGGTGTTCATTTCACTTGTTGATAAAACTCCTTCAAAGAGTGTCCATAAAAGTGACTTAGCCTTTCAACATTAAGCCTGTCCGACAAGAAGGTGCTTAATGTTGAAATTGGGCTCAGCATTTCAATATCCTGTATTTGCTGAAAGGAAATGCGTCCCCTCTCTAGTTGGACCTCAAATGCGTGTTTTATAAATCATGTGTAAACATTGCTGTTATCTCGTTTCTACACCTAAATTTGTGTCAAATCCCACGCAAATGAAAGCAGAGGAGATCCAAACTGTGTGGTTGCAGTTCCTCCAATGGCCACTAGAGGCTGTTTCAAAAGTGAATCAATGCCCATTTAGTTACACGTTGGGCCCTGTTTACACCACAACAGTTTGAGGGTGAAACACCAAAATATTGTGAAATTTCAGCCGACCTAAAACGCAAACTTTTGCTCCCGAGTGATTTTTTTCCGAAATGCCATTTCCACTGTTGCTGTGTAAATGTCAAGCCGGCATTTTCAGTGGAAACACTGACGTCAAGCTCAGCTCTGCACCTGTGCATTACGCCTCCACTGTTCCATACGCGAACTGAACAACAACGACAAAAGCGACCAACTGTTTCGTTTTTGTACTGCTGAATCTACTGACTGCCTTCTAACGAAATGTGCATTTATTGCACTTTTTTGCAATCAGAAAAAAAGTTTTTAGAATAAACTCCAGATGATCAGCTCACTTCTTCTTCAGCCTCTAAACCGTTGTTGTGCAAACGGCTCCTACAGTTATATCGCCATCTACAGGCCTGATACACATACTACAGTGTATTAAGTCCCTGGGCATTTTTATATAAATGCAGATCCTTTTTTTTACTCCATGTTTAGCGTTTTTTAGTGAAACGCTGTGAGGCTTTGTTGTGTAATTGGGGCCTTAAAAAGTCAAATTTAGCTGTGGACTGAAAATGTTTGTTGCCTGGTGTCAAATTATTTTTGTTCTTGAGACTAAATCCTCAGATTATGAAGGAAAAATTTTTGGACTTTCTCAAAGTGACTCCACTTCTGCTCTTCCATTGACTGAACTCTGCTTTAGATTTTATCCCTTCACTCTGCGAAAGTCACAACCAGACGGAGGTTTCTTCCTCTTTGACTGATTCTGCTCCAAATACGAGGGAATGATCCAGAAAACCCTTTTATAAAAACTTTGTGCTGCTTTAATACAAATGTTTAAGTGCAGCTTTCTCTCTCTCCAAGTTTTTTTTTTTTTAATTCAAGCTCAACATTCAGGTTAAGTTACGCTCCTCACAACAGGCACCCCACATTTTTAAATAACCTCAAACTTAACTGCAGAAAGAGACAGACGGAGACACCAGCTGCTCTGCAGGTCGACAGGATGAAGAGAAAGTCTGGACGAGCGTCCGCTCAAAGAGGAAGTGAAATTTTCAATGAGGATATGAGGCTCAGCTTCATTAGAGACGACACACGGTTTATTTCTGAGTCCAATCCGAAAGAAACTGAGACACATTCAAAGTCGTCTTAAAGCTTTGTTACCGCTCTGACATCTTGATATTTAAGATTTTAAAACAAAAGTGGAAGAAGAAGTTACTGAAACAGTCAACTGAGATAAACTAAGATGCTACAGGACGGATTTCTTGAGAAAATTTTTGGAAATGATAGAGTTCTTCCTGAAAACTCCACTCTCTTCATGATCTTAAAAAAAACATCTTTTGAAAGAAAAGCAGTTGATATAAACTTGTATTTTCTGTTAATTTTGATGTCTAATGTGGTGAAAAACAAAAAAAAAAAGGAGTGTGTTTGAAGGACTTGACCTCAGACTGGAATTAGAGAAGTTGAGGTTTCCTCTTGGTTTCAAATTTGTAGAAGTTCTTCAAACATATAATTCTTATAATAACCAGCAGGTGGCGACTCTACTTTTTGCACCAGAAAAACTGCATTATAAAATAATACTAATAGGTTTTTTTGGGTAAATATTGTCTGTTTTGAATGTGTGTGTGTGTGTCTTCTGCTGCTTTTGGAGCCAGCCCCCAGTGGACACTAAAGGAACTGCACTTTTTTTTTTTTTCTTTTTTGATCTTTTAGAGAAATGAGAAGTAGAAACAGAGACAAAAAGTAAAACACACACACCTGTTTGATATCACAATCATTTGTAATTCCTCCTGAAAATTAATAATAGTTACAGTTTTCAAATTTTACACATAACTACACGTTTTCACATCAAGTATTTACTCAACTTCTTGAAATCAGCTCATGTTTATCAAATAAAAAGAAGAAATCAAAGCAGAAATTAGACACATTTACATCAGACAGTCATCTCTAATCATTGCAGCATCTTCTGAAATTATAAAAGAACATTGAAATGATAAATTCACAGATGTTTAGGTTATGATCACAGAAGGTGATGTGTCCTTATTGTCGTCTTCTCTGTCTCCCTCAGGCACTCGGTTGGACTGTAAAGGAAGAAAAAACTTTTGTTTTTTCTCAATGCACAGTGAATAAAAGACGAGTACATTTTTCAGAGTATGTTGTTTGGCATTGGCAGAGAAAATTCTGCAAATATTTCAAGGGTGAAACCAACACTCATCTCTGCTGATTGTCCCATGATGATGTTTCTTACACTGCAAAAACGGAAATGTGTCTTATTTTTAGTAAAATGTGTCTTACTATTCTTGATTTGAGCCACATTTACTAGACAAGGTCATAAAAATGTCTCATTTCAAGTTTTTTAAAGACAAAAATGAGGCATCAATTGCTTGTAACAAGTAAAAAAAAAATCTGGGATATGGGATAAGATAAAAGATTCTTGTTTTAAGAAATCTTTCTAATTTCAAGAAAATTCGTCTTATCCCATTGGCAGATGTTTTTGACTTGTTACAAGCAATTTACACCTCATTTTTGTCTTAAAAAAACTTGAAATAAGACATTTTTATGACCTGGTCTGGTGAATGTGGCTCAAATTAAGAATAAGACAATTTTTACTACAAATAAGACAGAATGACTTGCTTAGATTTCCGTTTTTGCAGTGTACAAATGTGACACCATACAAAGGGTAAATCAAAAGGCTTTACTGCACTGACAGGAAGCATCGTAACAACAAAGAAAGAATCTACTAAACACACATTTACTCACTTTTTGTGCCACGTTTTGACGAACTATTCTTCATATTTTTCAAGTTTCTCACAACTTTTTGAATCCAACTCTCACAAATATTAATCATCTTTCTAAAAATGTGATTTTATTTGACCTGTTTGGAACCTTAACAAGTTTTATTATAAGTAATTTCACCATCAATTTATCTTAACCTCTTTGTCTTGTGAGCATTTTTTGATTTCTTGTTGCCATTTATGATCATTTAGACCAAATAAGTAAAAAAACTAAACTTGTTTTTTGTACAGGAAGTTGTGTTTTTGGTGTTTTCACTTAACTAATAGTTTTTAATTTTAAGTTTTATTGCTCATAATTACACTTTTTTTTCTCACTGAAATGGGTGTAAAGTCATGGTGTCACCAAAAAATGACATGGGAAGTGTCTCTAAACGTGGATAATGGATTAAAAATTTTAAAAATGAAGTTATATGGTTCTGCACTTTCAAACAGAAATCTAAGCAAGTCGTTATGTCTTATTTGTAGCAAAAATTGTCTTATTGTTCTTAATTTGGGCCACATTCACCAGACCAGGTCATAAAAATGTCTTATTTCAAGTTTTTTTAAGACAAAAATGAGGTGTAAATTGCTTGTAACAAGTCAAAAAAATCTGCCAATGGGATAAGACGAATTCGCCGGGGAAGTTTCTTGAAATTAGAAAGATGTCTTAAAACAAGAATCTTTTATCTTATCCCATCAGAAGATTTTTTTTACTTGTTACAAGCAATTGATGCCTCATTTTTGTCTTTAAAAAACTTGAAATTAGACATTTTTATGACCTTGTCTAGTAAATGTGGCTCAAATCAAGAATAGTAAGACAAATTTTACTAAAAATAAGACATAATGACTTGCTCAGATTTCAGTTTTTGCAGTGTGAGAGGCAGAAATGTTTAATTGAAGAGCTATTTGTGTCTATTTACCCCTCTGGAATATCACGGTGCAGCTAAGCAAGTGTTTTCAAAAGTAGTATGGGAGGTGGAGCTGTAAGTCGTCAGGTAGATTTTCTCAGGAATTATTGACTTGTCACTGCTTTTATAATTTGGTGTAAGATTTGACTTTTGCATTAAGTAAAACTTAAAGTATGCTGTGCAGTTTTCCCTTTAATTAAACGTGTAGCGAAGGGAAACAGGTGAATGTACCTCATCTGCAGACGGTGTTTCCAGGACGGAGGCTGTTGGGGTCGGTGTTAGGAGGAGACGGAGGAGTCCAGTTGTGTTTGGGAGTTTTTTCAGTTCTACAAAACAACAACACATCAGTTATGATTCTTACTATTTATGAGGAAATCTTTTTTTTTTTTTAGTTTTGGAAATACCTGAGGCTGAAGACGTTGGCGTTGGTGTTGTTTCGAGGGTTGGAGGTCGTGTGGTTGTAAATTTTGGTTGTGGAGCAGTTTGAGCTGAGAAAGACAGAAAGACAACATCATCTGCAAACAGTCTGAGCTTTTGGTGCAACAAGATTTCAAACTATCATTTAGAAAATTGAGAACTTTGTGAAGAAAAACTCACCATCCACAACTTTGACCACAAACGTCTGAGTCTCAGCTGCCGCTAAAGTTCCCTCTGACGTGCAGCTGTACTTTCCAGAGTCAGACTTTGTCAGATTTGTGATGCTCACAGACACAGGAGTCATGGAGGCCTGAGGCGTGGATTTGTACTCCATGCTGAATCTCCCACTTTGAGCTTCGACCCCGGCTGTTGCGACGAGAACGACTCCGTCTTTACAGTCGCCTTTACAGAAGAGCTTCATCTTTTCAGGGAAACTTAAGTGGCATATTAGAGTTAAGTTTCCACCTACAGTTCTCGTGAACTCGGGGATGTAACCTCCGTCTCCCAGACAGGCGCTTCCTCCCCGCAGTGCTCCTGAAAATATCAAAAATCATCGTTAACACCATAGACTGTATAATGAGTGGACGTAATGACGTTCGGCTCAAACTGAAGCCTCCAGCAGATGCCCCCTGGTGTCTGGCTGCAGTATAGGTCATAAGCCCTTTAAAAAAAACTTTAAAAAATTACGATACCTCGTAGAAACGTTTCTCTCATCCTTACGCTAAGGTAGTATGATGATGTCATCTGGCTGCATGGTGTTCAGGTGTTTTTTTCTGAGAAGTTAGTTTCTCAATAGTTATTGGACGTTAAAAACCGCGATATAAGTTTCGTTTTACGATAGTTGACAGCTGCCGTTCATGAGTAGTTTTTACCGGGGATATAAGAAACTTCGGGAAAGAGCCAAAAGGAGACTAAACCTTCTGAAGAAGAAGAAATAAATATTTTTATTTCTCTTTTTTACTTGGCTCCACCAGAAATTCTCTACTGCGCAGACTCTGGCTGCACAATGGCGGCTAGAGAAACGGGTTTTTTTGGCTTCAAAAACGTTGAACGGTGACAGGCGGAAGCACGCTGTCCATTCTATATACAGTCAATGGTCAACACCTCTCTGTCTGATCAGAAAGTAGGTTTATGTGACCACATTTTATATTCACAACAAAATCTTTTAGATTGGATAATCTTGAATGTTATATTAGAGAGAACAAGAATAATTTCAAAAGCTGTTTTTTGACCAGAGGATCCATTGACTTGGCTGTTTACACAAGAACATATTTAGGGTGAAACACAAAAGTATTGCTGCGTTCAACGATGTTAAAGGTGTTGACAGGTGTCACCTTTTTCTTCTTGATTGGATTTATTAGCGAGGTGCACGGTGTTGTGCTACTACGCCGATGATACCAATGCAGCTAGCGGCATCAATGACTGTATATGGAATGGACAGCGTGCTTCCGCCTGTCACCGTTCTACATTTTTGAAGCCAAAAAACCCCGTTTCTCTAGCCGCCATTGTGCAGCCAGAGTCTGAGCAGTAGAGAATTTCCGGTGGAGCCAAGTAAAAAAGAGAAATAAAAATATTTATTTCTTCTTCTTCAGAAGGTTTAGTCTCTTTTTGGCTCTTTCCCGAAGTTTCTTATATCCCCGATAAAAACTACTCACGAACGGCAGCTGTCAACTATCGTAAAACGAAACTTATATCGTGGTTTTTAACGTCCAATAACTAGTAAGAAACCAACTTCTCAGAAAAAAACACCCGAACACCATGCAGCCAGATGACATCGTCATACTACCTTAGCGTGAGGATGAGAGAAACGTTTCTACGAGGTATCGTAATTTTTTAACGTTTTCCCGGCTCATATCTGGAATACATGGGGAGGCGGGGCTTATGACCTATACTGCAGCCAGACACCAGGGGGCGGGGCATCTGCTGGAAGCTTCAGTTTGAGCCGAACGTTGTTACGTCCACTCATTATACAGTCTATGGTACTGATCCATACAAGACTGCTAATGGAAACAGAGCTTTAAAGCCCAAAACCGCCAATGAGGACCAATCGAAGACTTTCCTTCTCAAAGAAGCTTTGGATCATCATTAAATACTAATCTGATGAGGAGGTTATAACAGAAATGTTTAGAAACTAAACTAGGATGCATCCTCATGACTTTTTCTGTGTTGTGAACTGTTGTTGTAAACTGGATTATCTCTGACACTGTTCAGCTGAAGGTCTCCAGTTTACAAGGTCGCTCTTTAAACTGGAACACCGGGAGCAGACAGAGACACAGTTACACTCTCAGGCTCGATGAAAAACGATGTTTGGGAGGAACTACACCAAGTCCATCACATCACTGGGGGGGTCATCTTATTGTAGGTTAAAGACATCGTGACTGCATCACCAATCAGTTTGCCGTTCCTCAACATCTTGAAAGCACCACCCCAATTTTAGACCCTAGTTCCTCTGTTGGAAAGGCGGCTTTTATTTTCACCCATAAAAACAGATTGTTTACTCTTTTAAGAATGATCTCAAGCGACAAAAGAAAACAAACAGACTCAATAGAACAGTCAAATTCTATCAGTGTGAGTCGTTTTCTTCCACTTGGGTCAGTTTTACAATCCTGATCTGATTAGAAATGGTCACCTGCAGAAAAGTCAGTGGCTCCAAGTCTGACCCAGATTTTTAAAAAGTAAATAGAAATGAAATATAAACATGAGGTTTTCACTAATCTACAGTTTCGTCAGCACACAAAGTGGTCAGTAGGTCATTAGTTAAACTCTTCTTGAAACAGATGACGCTGCTAAAAAAGTGGACATTTGCTGTTGAGTTTGTCTCTGCCTCACGTTTGTTTGACTTTCTACATGAGTGCTGAACTTTGGTTTTGTTATTAAACTGTCTGCTCTTTCGTCCTGCTTTTGGGCCCTGTTCTTACAAATTCAGTCGGCAAAGGTCAAGGTGTTACGCTCCACTTTCAAAGGTCTTTGTTTAGCTGATGCTTAAAGAAAAGAGTGAAACCATGAAAAAAGTTTAAGCAGAAGCAAAAGGCTTAAAGAAATTAAAGTTCCTTAATGCTTGCAAATGTCTTTTTAATAAATGCTTTAATCCTTCTCACTACAAAAGATTTTAAGAGAAACAGGTTTTAAAACGGATGAGTTTTCACTTTCTTTACACGCCGATTAAACCTGATAAGACAGATTTTTTTATATTAAACTAAAGGCCCAGAAAAACTTTTAAGATTCAGCTCCTTCTCTCTTCTCGATCTGAATAATCAAAAGTATCAAAGCAGGTACTTACCCAGGAAAAAGAAGAACATCAAACTGTGGCAAATCTTCATGTTGGAGTCTGAGATTCTTCCTGAAAATATCTCACTCTGAACTCTGAACTCTGTTTCCTTCTTGAAAACTAAAACTCTGACTCAAAATCAAAAAAGGCAGGGAACGAGGAAGAGCCTTTGTATGTGCGTCTGGTTCTGAGCTTTATCAACTGATATTTAACGGCTTCAAATCAATTCAGATAAACGGAAAAAGCTGCATGTCATCAGTTGAACTTTAACTTCTGAATAAACATTTGATCAAACGTGCTGCAGAGTTTTCAGCCGTCCTTTGGACTGGCAAACTCCAGGAATACTCAGAAAACTCATTTTATTACACTGTGATGATCAGTTTTTGACTTTGGGATCATCACAGAGGAGAAGATTATACATGAATCGATGGATCGGAACAAATTTAAAGTATAGTGAAGACTTTTTGAAGGCTCCAGAAATCGTCTCGCTTTTGAATAAAGGGCTGTTTTTAATCCATGATTTATTTAGTTATTAGGGCCTGAGTATGATTTTTCCTGAATGTGTTTAATCATAACCAGGGACAAAAGGTTTTCTACCACGGAGTATTGGGGCCACAGTGAGGGAAAAAAAATGGGGGGAGGAATTTTTTTTCCCCCTCCTCCTCATCAAGTCAGTAAAGTCGAAATGTTGAGAATAAAGTCAAAATATAGCCCTGAAAATAACATTTCGACTTTATTCTCAACATTTCAACTTTATTCTCGACACTAAATTTCAACTTTTTTCTCGACATTTCTACTTTATTCTCAACATTTCGACTTTATTCTCAACATTTCAACTTTATTCTCAACATTTCGACTTTATTCTCAACATTTCAACTTTATTCTCAACATTTCAACTTTATTCTCAACATTTCGACTTTATTCTCAACATTTCGACTTTATTCGACTTTTTTCTCGACATTTCGACTTTATTCTCAACATTTCAACTTTATTCTCAACATTTCGACTTTATTCTCAACATTTCGGCTTTATTCTCGACATTAAATTTCAACTTTTTTTTCAACATTTCGACTTTATTTTCGACATTTCGACTTTATTCTCGACATAAAATTTCAACTTTTTTCTCGACATTTCAACTTTATTCTCAACATTTTGACTTTATTCTCGACATTTCAACTTTATTCTCAACATTTCAACTTTATTCTCAACATTTCAACTTTATTCTCGACATTTCGACTTTATTCTCGACATAAAATTTCAACTTTTTTCTCGACATTTCGACTTTATTCTCAACATCTCGACTTTATTCTCGACATTTCAACTCTATTCGACTTTAGTCTCGACATTTCGACTTTATTCTCAACAGTTCGACTTTATTCTCGACATTTCGACTTTATTCGACTTTTTTCTCGACATTTCGACTTTATTCTCAACATTTTGACTTTATTCTCGACATTACGACTTTTATTCGACTTTATTCTCGACATTTTCGACTTTATTCTCAACATTTCAACTTTATTCTCAACATTTCGACTTTATTCTCGACATTTCGACTTTATTCTCAACATTATATTTCAACTTTATTCTCAACATTTCGACTTTATTTTCAACATTTCGACTTTATTCTCAATATTATATTTCGACTTTACTCTCGACATTTCGACTTTATTTGCAACATTTTGACTTTATTCTCAACATTTTGACTTTACCGACTGGGTGAGGGAGAGGGGAAAAAATTCCTCCCCTCATTTTCATTTCTCAATGTGGCCCTAATACTCCGTCGTAGTGTTTTAATCCTGTTCTGTACAGAAAATTTACAACTTTTCAAACCCGAAAATTCTCACTTTTTCCTCCAAAATTTAGAGGTTTCTTTCTGGAGAATTTATTGATTCAATATTTATTACGTTCTCCAAATAAAGCTTAGTACTTACAAGTTATAATAAAGTCAGGAAAAAAAATCCATCAGCTTTTCTTTACTCTCGCATTCCTCAAACTGGAAACCAGACCAAACAGACCTGCCATACTACATTCAAATACAGTTTGCAGTGTCTACTACATACTGCATTAGAAAGTAGTATGTAGTAGGCAAATGCGAAAAACAGCCCCAGTGTTTTTGTCTGATACATGCTCCACAGCACCCCCTAGGTGAGAAAAACACAGCCTCCAAAAGCTACTTTGAGCCAAGGACTAAAATTTTTTGTGCCGAACTTTCATGAGTAGAACTGTAAAAAAAGTTTCTTATGACCATAGTAAATTCTGAACAGGAAGTTTGGAAAAGTGAGTTAAGGGTCCAATTTTTTTTTTTTTTTAAGATGTTTTTTGGGCTTTTCTGCCTTTAATTGCATAGAGGAAGACAGTGGATAGAGTAGGAAAGGGGGAGAGAGCGGGAAACAGGCCACAGGCAGGAATCGAACCCGGGCAAACCTCATGGTGCGCGGCCATATCCACGAGGCCATCTGCGCCCCTAAAGGTCCAATTTCACAATTTGAAAGGTGAGTATTTGAAGGAAGTAGTCCCACATTTTTTTTTGTCGGATCATCTTCTAATTGGACGTGTGTATATCAGACACACTGACAATGAAAAGTTATAAAAGGGTTTTTTGTAACTCAATGGGCGCGGCCAGGCTAGGCAACCGAAGTTGGTGATTTTTACACCAAAGTGCAAACCCACATGTGCAACATTGGATCAGAATATACACACGTTTAATGTCACAGCCTAAATGCATGTAAATGTATTTTTTCCATCAATGACGGCGCCCCCTGCTGGCAAAAGGAAGTCGCTCATTGATGGCGGAGTTAAAATGAGACACACGCCTGTTTGATGTCACAACTCTTTCAATCACAGCTTGAGTCATTTCTTTAAAACACCTGTAATGCACCTTGAACATTTCTGTGCGTTTTCATTAACAAAAGATTACAGGTTTTAAATTTTACACTTGAAAACAAACATTTAACAGAAAATATCAGTATTTCTTTAAACTCTGTTCACATCAGTTTACCAAAAAACAAACAAACAAAGAAATCAAAGCTGCAGTTATCTGAAAACATTCTTCATTAATCATGGAAGGTTTGTGATTTTTAGCTTACATACTCTGTTTACAGACAGACTCTTTAAGTATTTAAGAACAATGAGTGGATTAATTCACAGGTGTTTCCTCAGGAGCTGATCTGTCCTGATCGATGTCGTCTCTGTCGCCCTCAGGGACTCGGTTGGACTGTAAAAGAAGAACAAAGCTCTGTTTTTCTCAATTATTCTGCTTAAAAGAACGATGAAGGTGCAGCTGTCAGTAAAATAAATACATAGTGAGTGAAACATGTGACTGTACCTCATCTGCAGGCGGTGTTTCCAGGGCGGGGGCTGGTTGGGTTGGTGTTAGGAGAAGGTCAAGGAGTCCAGTTGTGTTAGGGAGTTGATTTAGCTCTGAAACACAACAAAACATCAGTCACTTTCATTAAAGTTGCAGCGTTTTCTTGGACAGATATTTGCGGGATTGATAATAAAGCTGCGTTTTGACCAGGACTGTGGTAGAAAATTCAGAGTTGAAGTGATAAATTTCCACCTTCAGGAGAGCCTGATAGTGTGAATGTGTCTCTGTCAGCTCCTGGTGTTAAAGAGTGACCCTGTAAACCCGAGACCTTTAGTAGATATCCAGGTTACAACAGCTGTTCAAACACAGAAATCCTGAGGGAATGAATCCTGGTTTAGTTAGATATACTTAAAAATATGTGTCATAATCTCCTCTCCAGATGAGTAATTACTGATGACCCAAAGCTGCTTGGGAAATATGGATCCATGAGGCAAAAAGTCCTCGATCAACAGGCTCCTTCTGAAGAACGGGGGAGCAGTTTCTCTGCTGTTTGGGGCTTTTTAGCCTCGTTTCTGCCATTTGGGATCATACACTGTATAATGAGTGGACGTAACGTTCGGCTCAAACTGAAACCTCCAGCAGATGCCCCGCCCCCTGGTGTCTGGCTGCAGTATAGGTCATAAGCCCCGCCCCCTGGTGTCTGGCTGCAGTATAGGTCATAAGCCCCGCCTCCCCATGTATTCCAGATATGAGCCGGGAAAACTTAAAAAATTACGATACCTCGTAGAAACGTTTCTCTCATCTTTACACTAAGGTAGTATGATGATGTCATCTGGCTGCATGGTGTTCAGGTGTTTTTTTTTCTGAGAAGTTAGTTTCTCATTAGTTATTGGACGTTAAAAACCGCGATTTAAGTTTTGTTTTACGATAGTTGACAGCTGCCGTTCATGAGTAGTTTTTATCGGGGATATAAGAAACTTCAGGAAAGAGCCAAAAGGAGACTAAACCTTCTGAAGAAGAAGAAATAAATATTTTTATTTCTCTTTTTTACGGGGTTTTTTGACTTCAAAAACGTAGAACGGTGACAGGCGGAGGCACGCTGTCCATTTAATATACAGTCATTGGTTGGATTGGTCAAACCTGATCCTGTTTGTAGCCAATTATTGAAGAATGAGATGGTATGAGTCTGTAATTTGGGGACTTATCCTGGTTTTTGTCTGTTTTAGTCAAAAGAAACATCACAAAATGTGTGCCATATTGGGAAGAACCAATCTGAACTGGGCTTTAGAAACGCCTCTGATCATCTTTGAGCGACTGTCTCCAGAGCTCGTCTCCTCTCAAGAGTCAACAAATCCATCAAAACCAGCACAGACTGAATATCCTCCATGCTAAGAGGCTAACTACACGACTTGTTTGTCTCCTTCTGTGGTGTCATTTTTGCAGTGAGTTCTTTGGTGTTGTCTTACTGCCCTCTACTGGTCTGATGGGGTTTGCAGTCACCTTCATTTTTTCTCCATATGTCATTGTCCTGTTTTGTGCAATCTACCCAGGTCGTCAGCCCCATGGTCCAAACAATACTTAAAACTCAAGAAACAGCATTTTTCAGAGTATGAGAGTATATAATGGACCATACATCCCTTTTAGATCAGTGGTTCCCAACCTTTTCCAACTCAGGGCCCATTTTAAAGTCTCAAAACATTTTGCGGGCCATCTCCAACCCCTTAAATACAGAAGCTATTGACGCTTTCCCAGTGAACTTTTTAAATATATATGAATATCTTAACATGCTAAACCCTTGGGATACCAAACCTAAAAAAAAAATCACATTATTTTTAAAAGCCTGGCATTTACAAACTATTTGTCCAATCCAAAAGCTGATAAAACTGGTAAAATTTTCAGATTTTTAAGTTTCCCAGGGTACCTGAATGTATCATGATGTCAACGATATGCGTTAACATAACGAAAAAAAAAGAGAAGTTTATCAACATTGCCTTGATTCTCATGTTCGCGTCGACAATTTGCAGAAAATCAACTGTTTGCTTTAGTTAAATTATGAAAAAAAAAAGATATTTTTCTGCTTCCATCAAGCTTTAAATAATGAATGTACACCATGTATTTGCACCTAAAAAAGTCCTTTGAATTTTTTCAGAACCTACGGAGGAGCAGGACTTCACTTTGTAAAGGAAAATGATGCTACAGCGCGTTAAAAATGTGACAGAAGCAAATAAAAAATAACAACCAAAAGCTGTGCGGTATCTGTGGAGTTAAAATCCTTTTAAACCTTACTGAGTTTTAACATTTAATGCATTATTCAGTATGTTTTTATCTTCATGTAATCTATTTTGGAGATGATTTGGCGGCCCGCTTGCAGCGCCCTCGCGGCCCACCAGGGGGCCACGGACCACAGGTTGGGAATCCTTGTTTTAGACAAAGACAAAGTTTTATTGTTGGTAACAAACGTACCTGAGTCTGAGGACGGTGGCGTCTCTGTGGTTGGTGCTCGTAGGATTGGTGTCAGAGAAGGTCGGGGAGTTAATTTCGGCTGAGGAGCTGTTTGACCTGAGAAAGACATTAAAACAGTTTGTCCGTATAAATACAACATCATCTGCAAACAGCCTGAGCTTTTATAACTCACCATCCACGACTTTGAGCTCGAACTCCATGGTCTCGCGCGGGGATGAAATACTGTTGGTCATGCAGCTGTATCTCCCAGAATCAGACTTTTTCAGGTCTGTGATTCTCACACGCACAGACGTTATCGAGATGGGAATCGGCGACTTCCTGTACTCCATGCTGTATCGACCGCGCTGCGCTTTCTCATCGGCCGTTTGAAGAAGAACGTCTCCGGCTTCGCAACCGTCCCGGCAGAAGATCTTCATCTGAGCGGCGTCGTCGAAGTAGCAAACCAGCGTGATCTTCCCTCCGACTCTTCCCGTGTGCTCGTAGACGCGCGGCGTTCCCAGGCAAGCGTCTCCTCCCTGCAGTGAAGCTGAAAATACAAACAATTATAATTATCATCACGTCCATGTGTTTTCTTATCGCCATATTTGCCAAACTGACGACATGAGATGTTAAAAAGCCTTTTTTCAAGACACATTTTTGCAAAAAAAAAAAAAAAAAAAAAAAAAAAAACATTTGCTGACAAAACCTTGTTTTATCATAAAGAATATAAAAACAAAATAAATATAAAATGTAATAAAATTTAAAAAAATACAATAATTCAATAAAAAACAGCTGTTACTATTTTAACACTTGTATGTCTTAATTTTAACTTTTTCAAATATTAATATATCATAATTTTGAATTTTTAACACCCTTTAAATATCTTAATTATGTATATGTAACACATTTTTGTATATCATAATTTTTTTTTAGTTTTTAACACTTGTGAATATCTTTTATTTTCTAATTTGTAACATTTTTATACATCTTAGTTTTTAATGTTTTACATTTTTTAATACTATGTGATTATCTCAATTTTTTAAATTTGTAGCACTTTTTATAAATCTTAATTTAATTTTATTATTTTTCTTGCATTTTTATACCTCCTAATTTTTAATTTTCAACACCTGCAAATGTCTTAATTCTTAATTTTTCCAATTTTTATAAATCCTAATTTTGAATTTTTAACACCCTGTAAATATCTTAATTTCGTAATTTGTAACACTTCTTTGTATATCATTTTTTTTAAACACCTGTGAATATCTTAACTTTCTAATTTGTAACATTTTTAGCATTTTTTATAAGTCCTAATTTTTAATGTTTTACATTTTTTGAATACCATGTGAATATCTCAATTTTTTTCATTTGTAACAGTTTTTATAAATCTTAATTTTATTATCATTATTTTTTTTTTTAATTTTTATACCTCCTAATTTTTAATTTTCAACACCTGTAAATATCTAAATTTTTTATTTCTAACACTTGTGAATATCTTCATTCTTAATTTGTATTTATCTTAATTTGTTGTAAATTCTCAGGCTTTTCCAGATTTGTTCTCTTTCTTTTTCTGGCTGCTGTAACATCTGAATTTCCCTGCGAGGATCAATAAAGTACTATCTTATCTATTTTTTTCTTATCTCATCTCATCTTATCTTAATATTTTCTTATAAAACTGTGGTAAAAAAAATTGTTAAATACATTATATAACAAAGCAGGCTGTTGTTTATATCATGGTGCTAGGGCTGAACAATTTATCATTTTCTGATCGAAATCGCGATTCCAGATATCGTGATCATGTGATCGACAAAGCTGTGATTTTTTTTATTTTCTAACTGACACAGGATTTGTTGTGTCAGCTGTTTTTCACACTTGTGTCTTGGATGTAAAACTGTGAGAAGAGATCCTTTTTTCCTTGGTCAAGAACTTTAAATATTGTACATGCACATTTTTTTTTTAATTTTGAATCTTTTTGTTTCAAAAATGACTTTTTTTTATCTCACAATTTCGCCTTTCTAGCTCAAAATTTTCTCTTAATCTAATATTTGACTTTTTGGCTCAAAATTTTTTTCCCTTTACTCAGAATTTTGACTTTAATATCTCAATACTTTGACTTTTTGTTTCTAAAATTTGACTTTTTGTGTCACAACTGCAATTATTCATCTCGAAACTTTGTCTCTTAATCTAATAACTTGGACTTTTCAGCAATTTTTTTTTCTTTTGTCAAAGTTTTATCTTTTTATCTCAGAATTTTGATGAATATACTTCCATGTTTTGTCTGTATTTTCTCAAAATATTGACTTTTTGTCTCCAATTTTGACTTCTTATTTCTTCAGTTTTTCTTTCAGCTAGAAACTTGACTTTCTATTAAAAAATATATCTTTTTATCTCAATATATGACTTTTTTTTCTCCAAATTTTAACTTCAATTCCTCAAAGTTTTGACCATTAAATCAAATATTAACATTTATCTTTAAAAATTTTGATTTTAATATCTTAAAATTTTGACTACTATATCAAAATATTGATTTTTTTAATTCAAAATTGTGAATAAATATAATTTTCATCTTTGCATTAGGGTAATAACTTTTGATGATTCAATGGTTTGATGTAATTTTCTGTCTTCCCTAATCTTCTTCACTAAAGCTTGAATTGAAGAAAATCGTGAATCAAATTGAAATCGCAATATCTGACAGAAAAATCGCAATTAGATCTTTTTTAAAAATCATTCAGCCCTTCATGGTGCTGTATCATAGTGTAGCTCACATCACTGCAAAGAAAAACTTTTGATGAAATAAGATAGTCTGCTTTTTATGACAGTGCAATATCTAAGTTTTTTTAAAAGTTTATTTTAAAAAGACTATATATCCTTATGTAATTCAGCCTATTTGCGTAACAGGATGTCATTTCTGTTTGTATATGATAACCCGTTCAAAATTCTCCTCTGCTCTCTGAATCACTCACGGTAGAGTTCCGCCCCGATGCATACAGACGGGGAAATTCTAAATAGGGATGGGTGCAGAATTCTGTACTTTTATAGGTGCTGACCATATTATGGCGCTTTTCCACTATACAATTCCAGCTCTACTCTACTCGACTCTACACGGTTTGGTTATCTTTTCCTCTAGCCCGACTACAGACTCACGGTGGGCGTGGATCTTATAACACAGCTGCGCTAAAGTGCTGCGCAGAAGTGCGTGCATGTTCATCTATAACACCACACAAACATAATTTTGTACTAACGTATGTGCCACCGTGGTGAAATTTCCTTTTTTTTTTCGAAAGTTTTCTAAAGTAATTTCATTATGTCGCCGAGTTACAGCCCGCAGTACTGTTGCCTCCATTTGTTGTCGGAACACGACGACGTGCGCCTCCTTTTGCTTCCTCGACGAAGGACTGTAGTTGAGAAGGGACCTAGGTCACTCTAGTGAAATTAAAAACTAAAAACCGCCTGGTATACCAGAGATTGTTTATTGATCAATCATTCTTCTTTGAACTGGTTTTCCTTTTTGGTTCCCTGTGGATTAATGGACTGATTGGTGCTTAAAGACTCTCGTGGCAGACAGATAGCTCCTGCGCCGACGAACTTTGATTTAATGGAAAAGACTCTTTAAACCGAACTATCTTTGCTGTTCACTTCTTTTTAGTTTATAAAGGACTTTTAACTTATTTAGGAATCATGAAGGAGCATTTTAGGGCTGTATTTTGTCTTCATTCAGTCTGGTTCTGTGCCGTCGGGTTTAAATGTCATTAAAAACTCGTCGCTGACTTATTCGTTTGCCTCTTGTAAGTGATGCGTACAGAGTCTTAAGCTTCGGTGACGACATTCTCTGACCAATGAGTGACCGGCAGTCCGTCCACGTCACCTTTTAGTATCAGCTTTACTCGCTTGGAACCAGGGTAGAGTAGGTACTAAAAACTGGCGTCTGCTACGTAGTACCGCGCTAATGGAAACACAACACAAACCGGGTAGAGTTGAGTAGAGTAGGGCCAAGGCGAGTCAGTGGAAAAGGGCCATTATATGACTGTGAGTGAGTAGACGAGTAGTGATTAGTGATTCTTGCTTGAGTTTTTTGCTCAATAAGATAAAAATAAAATGCAGATCTTCACTTCACAGAAGTTGTGACGGAAGGAGGAAGATTCAAGGAGAAACAGTAGCTAAGTGGATGCATTTTGACTTTTAATGTGCTCTAAATAAATCTATTATTCCAGCAGCAATAAGAGACTCAGACACCAACGCCTGTGTCAGTCACTACTACGTGGAAAAAGTGGAGTTTGGGCGCTGGCCAAAGAGGAAGTAAGACTTTCAACCAGGATTTGTGCCTTCATGTTATTAGAGAGTTTAAAACCATATCAAGCTGTTTCTATGTGTCTCAGCCTTCTAGGAATCTCCAACTCTTCAAAGAAATCTAACAAAGTATGAAAAGGCGAGAAGATGATGCAAAAGATGAAGGAGAAGCTGAAGGATATTTTGTTTGTCTACAGAAATCAGAAAGTTCCCTTAAAAGCTTTTATGTTCTCGTATCTTAACGCAAATGCATTTTCCTCCACCCTGATTATTTTCAAAGCAGAAACAAAAACTTCACCTCACTAACAGTTCACTGACGATTTAAATGATCTCAAAAAACATTCAAATGCACAAAAATGAAGATGCGCCCACTCACCGAGGAAGAAGACGAAGATGAAAGAGCGAAAAGTTTTCATGTTTGACGGTTTAACGCCTCGTCTCTTCTTCGCTTGCAGTCGGTCGCGTCTCTCTTTGGAAATGAAGAAGTTCTCGAACTCTTTTCCTCTTGTTGTGGTTTTTTTTTCCTCGTTGTGAAATCAGACTCTTATGCAAGACGCAAACAACGACTGAGAAAAAGCTGCCGGATCTGCGTGAGACTGAAGTCAGAGGCCAAGTTTGAAGACGTCAAATCATTTCCTGAAACTGATCTCAAACATCTGAATAAGCGTTTAATCAAACGAACTGATTTGCTGTTTTTTGAACCGGAAATACAAAGAATAAAACAAGTAAAGCTATAATTAGAAAACTCATCAACACTTTAGTTTCTTCAACAAATACATGCAATAACATTATTTGGTAACACTTTACAATAATGGTCCCTTAATTAACATTAGTAAATGCATTATTAAGCAGTAATAACAATATGTAAACAATCATTACAATGTCTTACCTAACATTAACTAACATATTAGTCAGTGTATTAATAAGCAGTTAATTAATGTCCACAGCTCAGAGTCAATGAAAACATTATTAGGCATTAATAAAAGTTACACATTAGAATTAGTTATCTGAATGAGCACATTAACCTTTAATAATTAATTATTGTTTATCAGTGCCAATGTACAATATTAGAAAATGATTAGCTGATGCATTAGGTAGCCTTTACTTAGGTTTTACTGATATTAATTCATAATGCTTTTTAATGCATGAAGTAATATGTTAGTTAATGGTAGGTAGAACATTAAAATGATAATTTTGGGATTCCTGATGCTTCAGTGGCACTGGATACTACACAAAAGGACATTATAGCTTTCACTTCCTTACTTGCACGACGTTCCTTATTAATACATTGGAAGTCTACTAAATATCCATCCATCTCTCAATGGCTTAAAGATACCATGTTTTTTTTTTAAAGCTTGAGAAGATTAAATATACATTGAGGGGACACACTGACAAGTTCTTTCATAAATGGCAACCCTTTATTTATTTTTTCAAAAATTTGGAGCTACTGCCCAACTAAAGGCGTTGTGTTACTTATAGTTCTTTACAGTTATTCCTTGCTGTGTAAGTGTATGTGTAGGTTTATTCATATGTGTGTAAATCTGAATATGTTTTGGTATTCCCACTTACATATATGTATACATATGTAGATTTGGAAAAAAGAAGAAGAAGAAAAAAGGTGAATTGTATTCCTGATTGTTATGCTAATTTTTTTTCGATAAAAATAGAAGGAAAAAAAAAGATAATTAACATGTTATTTAATGGTTTATTAATGCTAAATAAGGCATTAACTAGCGTTTCTTAAGGGATCCTTATTTTAAGTCCATACACATTTTACATAGTTAACTGGTGATTAATTACATATAATCAAATAGTTTATTTCTGCTTTTCAACCTGTGATATTTTATTATTTAAAACTTTAACCTGTTTGCCACATTAAGGGACACTGCCAACGAGAGCTGAACGATTTATCGTTTTCTGATCGAAATCACAATTTCAAACATCGTGATCATGTCACTGATCCAGGATCCTTTGTATCAGCTGTTTCACACACACCTGTTTTTGAGTGTAAAACTGTTGGGAAAAATCCTTTTTTCCTTGTGATTGTTGAATTTTGTTTTTAATTGTTTCGTATTTTACTTTATCTAACTTGACACAATTAAGAATGTTTTGCACTGTATTATTTTTAAAAGTTAAGAGTCAAAGAAAGCTCTTTTTGTTCTTCAGTTTTTAAAACTAAAAATATATTTTAAAAGTCCGGTTTAGAAATAACAAGAATAAGTGTTAGACACTGGGTTTGAGAAAAGTCAAAATTCGACTTTTTATCTAAAAATCTCTCTTTTGTTTTTTTTTTTTTCCTTTTATTCCATAATTTTGTAATTATTTCGTATAATTTTGACTTTAATCATAGAGTTTTGACTTTTTGTATCAAAATTTCAACTTTTTATCTCAAACATTTTCTTTATTTCAAAACGTAGACTTTCTATCTCAGACTTTTGGCATCTCAAATTTTGACCTTAAATGAGAAAGATTGGACTTTTTTCACATAATGTTAAATTGATTTCTTAAACTCTGGAAGTTATTGACTTTTTGTCAAAGAATTTTGTCTTTATTTTCCCAAATTTCCATTTTTCATATTAAAATATTGACCTTTTATCTCAAAGTGGGAAACAATTCTTACCTTCAGTTTTATTTTCATCTTTGCATTAGAGTAAAAGCTTTTGATGTTTCAATGGTTTGATGTAATTTTCTGTCAAGTTTGTAAATGTTTCTGTAAATTGTGAAAATTTCACTAATGTTTGATTTAAAGAAAATCATGAATTGAATTGAAATCGCTGTATCTTCCAGAAAAATCGCAATTAGATCTTTTTCTAAAACCGTTCAGCCCTACTGCCAACGTCATCTTTTGTTGATATCAATATGAACAGACACAAGAATAAAAACTTAAAGATGCACCAAAGGAAAATCACCTGGTGGTTCAAGAGTGTGAACCAAAAGAAATATAAACATTCACAGTTTATGAGTGAAAGAGTGAAAAGATTAAAGTGAAGATGTTTCCTCAGGAGCAGATCTTGTCCTCTTCAACCTCCTCATACACTTGGTCGCCCTGCAGAAGAAGAACAACAAGGTTTATCAGCTCGTTTTAAAAAACATTCATGAAGTTCAAACTTTCCTCAAACACTCACCTCTGTGACGTTAACGTAATCCAGCTCCACATGAGGATCTGAAAACAAACAGAAGATGAGGAAAACTTTCCGTACCACCTGTTTAAAGGTGCCTTATTACGCAAAATCCACTTTTATATGGGTTACTAACGAAAATATGGGTATGAAAAAATCCATCTTCCCCTCTCTTCACTAGTTTCTTTTCTTGAAAATCTCTCCTTAAGCAGCTGTTTTGAAATCAAGCCGGTTTTGACGTCACCACCAGAACAAAGTGATGCAACCACGTCTGCCAGTTGCTCCGCCTCCTCTTCCTCCTGTAGCTTCCTCTGAGGAACTACACCGTCAATATCATACATGGATGAACCTCCTCGTGTGCACTAGATATCAGCTGCACAGCAGAAATCAGCCAGTCTTCTGTGTTCTAAGGTTAAGGTTACTTTATTTGAGACATCAAACTTCTGCATCAAATGACTTTTAGCTGTGATGGAGAAATGCTGTACTGCTATGCTTGTAATCTATGTTATCATTCTGACGTCAAGGACAGACTGCTCATGCAGAAAGTAGGAATCAGCTGTTTACAGAATGTGGTCACATGATGTCCATTCAAATATGATCTTCCTGTTAACTGCTGGTTTTTACATGACTAATGACTATACGATCACGCCCAGATGATGATTTCACTGTGAATAAAAGAGCTGAACAACGGGGGAGTCTTTGAAGCTGATAGGAGTCAGAGTGCTGGATGCACCTCTGACCAGACTTCCCTTTTGCAAAAGCATAAACTGAGAATCTGTGCCTTGGAGCTTCTTTCGACACCCACAGCAGCTGATAGCCAGCTCTTAGTTAGTTATGCTGCTATAGGTTTAGACTGTTGGGGGGAAACTGACACACTAGGCTTCTGTTTCCCTTTCTCCTCTATCTGTCAGTCTAACTTTTATCTTAATGCACCATTATAGTTATTACCCATGATCCTCTGGGAGTCTCTGAGCTTGTTTGTAGGTTCATCTGGATTGTTGCTGTGGATCTACCAGCTGATGTGGGACGACCTGACTCCAGCTGCTGTGGCTTTAACAGTTCTCCAATTTTTCTTCTCCCTCTCTCTCTATCTCTCTTTCTCGCCCTCCCTCTCTTTCTCTCCCTCTCTCCCTTACTCTCTCTCTCTCTCTCTCTTTCTCTCTTTCTCTCCCTCCCTCTCTATCTCTCCCTCCCTCTCTCGCTCTCTTATTCTCTCTCTCTTTCTCTCCCCCCCTCTCTCTCTTTCTCTCCCTCTTTCCCTCTCTCTCCCTCTCTATCTTTCTCTCTTATTCTCTCTCCCTCTCTCTCTCTTTCTCTCTCTTTCTCTCCCTCTTTCCCTCTCTCTCCCTCTCTCTTTTTCTCTTATTCTCCATCTCTCCCTCTCTCTCTCTTTCTCTCTCTCTCTCCCCTCTCTGTACCTCCCTCTCCCTCTGTCTCTCCTCTCTCTCTCTTTCTCTCCCTCTTTCCCTCTCTCTCTCCCTCTCTCTTTTTCTCTTATTCTCCATCTCTCCCTCTCTCTCTCTTTCTCTCTTATTCTCTCTCTCTCTCTCTGTCTAACATGAGTCTGGTTCTGTCCGAGGTTTCTGCCCGTTAAAGGGAAGTTTTTCTTGCCACTGTAACTTTGCTAAAAGCTGCTGCAAAGTGCTGAACTCATGATGGATCACGATGAGATAAGATTCCTTATCCTGTCTTGATGTTGGGTCTCTGTTAATAAAACAACTAAATACTCTAACATTAACAGGTATCAACCTGTGAATGTTTTGTAAAGTGTCTTGAGATAACGTTTGTTATGATTTGGCGCTATATAAATAAAGATTGATTGATTGATTGACTTATTGATTGATTGATTGATAGCCAGTTGGGTGCTTAAACCCAACAAGCTGTTTTAAAAAGTATGATATAGCGCCTTCAAAAGCTCTGACTCCTCTTTGTGACACATGTGCTTCCTCACCTTCACGGTCACTGCTTCTCCTCCTCTTCCTGCAGAATATCAGCACAGCCGATGATGAAACGATTATCAAGATGACGGCAACCAGACGAGGAAGGAAGGAATAATCTGTGGCTGCATCAAACAGAGACACTGTTATTGTGTTTGCTCTGACTCTACGATGTGGGGCAGATTCAGGAGAAACAGGTGAACGAACCTCGAGTAGCAGGTGTTGATGTTGAAAATCCAAAAGTTTGTGGAGTCCAGTTTGGTTCAGAAGTGGTCAAAGCTGTGAAACAGAAAAATTGACTGTATGAAGTTGTCAGGGTTGGTTTACTTTCATTACTTCTGCAGAAACTCACCATCTTTGACTCTGATCTCAAACTTTCTGCTTGAATCTGGGGACAAATCTCTCCTGAGCTCACAGCTGTACCGTCCAGAGTCAGACTTCGTCAGGTTGGTGATGCTCACGTAGATAATCGGAGGAGAGACTGGGTAATTTATTTCTTTAAATTCGATTCTGTATCTCCCACGTTTGTAACTGACACTTGACGTTTCAACGAGAACGTTTCCATCTTTGCAGCCGTTCCTGCAGAAGAGCTTTGTCTTTCCTGAGATATGAAAAGAACACTCGACTGTGATGTTTCCTCCAACGGCTCCTGTTCGAACTCCGATATCTACGTTGACGTAAGGTGTGCTTCCCACCTGCAGTGCCCGACTTTATACTTGTTAGTAGCAATGTTGGTCGGAAATTTTACTTCTTCGCTGTTGTATAAGTGAGATGTCTGTGTGCCCCTCGTCAATTTCTCCCCCATATTAGGTTTTATTGTTGTGACCTACAAGTCTGATTTGCACACGTCTACTCTGACCGACTTTAGTACTGCAGTACATTGCTCCTAGATAATCCCCACGCCGCCTCAAACACCAAGGTCTGACTGACCAATCAGAAAACAGGGGGCTTGAGGAGCTGTGATTATGAAAGTCAGTGTCAGGATTTTTCCCTTGAGTGTTTTTATTTATCTCACGGCATGAAAAAAAAGTTTTCCATTTTTTTGTTCAAATATTTGTAACTGAGCATTCAACATAAAACAGTGTGAACTTTAACCCTGTGGTGCATAGTGGTCACTACAGTGGACACCTATTTAAAAGTCATTCATATTAGTCTGTGTCAGGATATTTTTATTCTTCTGAGGGCCTGAAAAAATGTTTTCAATACTTTTTCCAAACATATATATATTTTTTTTTTAAAGTTATAGACAAACATTTGAGGGTAAAACAGCGTTCATCCATTTTAACACTGAATAATTCATAGTTTATAAGCTTTTTCACCTTCAAATGTTTGTCTACAACTTTTTAAAACTATATATACAGCTCTGGAAAAAAATTAAGGGACCACTGCAATTTCAGTTTCTCTGATTTTGCTATTTATAGGTATTTTTGAGTAAAATGAATATTTTTGTTTTATTATATAAACTACTGACAACATTACTTCAAAATCCCAAATACTGTCATTTAGAGCATTTATTTACAGAAAATGAAAAATGGTCAAAATACCCCAAAAAATCTCACTGTTTTCAGACTTTAAATAAGGGGAAAAAATACAAGTTCATATTCAATTTTAAACAACACATTACTAATGTTTTAACTTTGGAAGTATTCAGAAAGGAGAAGGAGAAGCTGTGGGATGCTTAACGATTTCTTGATGCTGTCAAAGACCCCCCCCCCACACCCCCAAAAAAAAAAAACTTATTAGGGCCACAGATTTTTTTTTTTGCTTCATCTTTTACAACGAGAATAAAGTCAAAATTAATTATTTTACAATGTGAATAAAGTCCAAATTAATTATTTTTCTACAAGAATTAAGTCAAAATTTACAGTTTTACGAGAATAAAGTCAAAATTAATTATTTTACTTCAATAATAAAATCGAAATTATTTATTTTACAATGTGAATAAAGTCGAAATTAATTATTTCACTTCAAGAATTAAGTCCAAATTAGCTGTTTTACTACAGGAATAAAGTCTTAACTAGTTATTTTACTATGAGATTAAAGTCGAAATTAATTATTTTATCACACGAATAAAGTCAAAATCAGTTATTTTACTGTGAGAATAAAAATATAAATGAGGAAAGTCTACGGGGAGGAGGAAATGAGGACCACAGAGCATTTTGTCAAATTAAACTTTAACTAGGGTTTTACAAACAAGGAGATACTTCAACTTTTAGCACATCAGCATCAGATTATCACATTTTCTTATCTACTTCTGATACGACTTTATTCGCGTAGTAAAATAATTGAATTTGACTTTGATCTCGTAGTAAAATATGAAGCAAAAAAAAAATTCTTAATGTGGCCCTAAAACTCTGTCATAAGAAATTCCCGTAAATGTTTTTACACATATATTTGTTAAAGTTCAAACTGTTTCAGAAAAATGGGCCTGAGTACTTTCTCTAAGGACATTTTTTTTGACCTGGTTTTATTGTCAAAATAAGCAAAAACAGTCCAGGAAGGCTTTAACCCATGTGTCAAAGGGTTAAAGCAAACGTGATGACCTGCTTCGTGCTTGTTGGTTTCCTTTCTGCTTGTGTAGAAGTTATTTCAGACACTTGGGACAAACAAACAAACAACCTAATTCCAGGACTGTGCAAAACAACCCACACCTGCGTCCAAGTATCTCTCCTGTCTCCTCAGTGCAAAACAAAGCCATAAAACAACTAATCTGGGCCCTGGTGGAGAGCGGGGGCCAAACATAACCTCTCTGCAGGTCACAGGTCAGGAGAAGT